>SRPT01000004.1:0-117220 GCA_018360205.1 Claviceps digitariae | reverse complement strand
TTTTTCATTTTTGTTTCCTTTCTTAATCATTGGCCATCTTTTATCAGCAGGCACACGCCTCGACCGTGCCACCCCATCTTTCGACTCTTGGACAATATTTCTTTATCCTTTTGCTGCGAGTTCACCATTGATCTGCCGCAAACCATATAGTCCCGACCTGACCGCCTGTCGGCTGTGTGCACCATCGACCCAACATATCGCCATGTCGTCATCGACAGCACCACCCGTCGCCGACGCGCCAGACGAATCCCACAGCGAAGGCTCCAAGTTGCGGACTTTTATTGGTATATTGAAAAAGTACTTCATCACCTCGGTCTTCCTCTCTCTTTTCTCTGGCCCAGTCCGCAGCCGGGGCGATAGCCTACGGCGCTCAACAAAATTATGCTCGAGACGCGGGTTTGGAGCCTGCAGTGCTGCTTCTGGGAAAGCATATCGAGCTGTCTCACTACTACCGCAACAGCCGGCTTTTGATAAATGCTCTTTCTTCCGTGGTGCTAATCCATGTTTTGTCCTGCCAGATTCATTGGCGTGTCCGATCTCGCGTCTGTCCGATTCTCGCTTCCTTCCCAGCTTCTGGAGCCGACTCCCAATCTCGAATACTGGACGTACCTCGACGCCCCCAATGCCTTCGTCGCTATTGGCACGTCAGACGAGCCGGTCGACCGCATGCTCGAAGTAATTCGTTTCTGGCTGACAAAAGATTTGAAATATGCAAAGGGCAAGCCCTGCAAGCCCTACAACTCTTGTCTCGGTGAATTCTTCAGGGTACGTCGCTCGCACAGGAAAGCAATACATTTTCACGATGCCACCCACAACTCAACATGCTGCTTGTGTCCGCAAGATGAAGAATCTATGGGGCTGTCCTCGGTCTTTGCTGACAATGTGCCGGCTTCCTTGTGAATAGTGCAACTGGGAGACGGAAGACAACGCTCCGAAAATCGAGACGGCAGACCTCAATGGCTCAATCGCAGCGGGCACAAGTTCAAGCTCGGGCTCGGGTTCCGATAAAGGGTCATTACGCAGCCTGAAAAGACCTCTGAAACTCGACAGAAACGAGTCGACAGCCTCGCTATCAGTGCCCAAGCATGGCACATCAACCCCAGACAAGAAGCCAATTCGAATCTCATATCTCACCGAACAGACGTCTCACCACCCTCCCGTGAGCGCCTTCCACATTGCGTGCCCCGAAAGGGGTTTGTCGGCCCGCGGCTTTGACCAGATCACGGCCAAATTTACTGGCACCTCGGTCAAAGTTCTGCCAGGAGAACACAATCTGGGCATTTTTATATCGTTGGACAGGTTTGGTGGGGAAACGTACCAACTCACGCATCCTGCTGCTCACCTGGGCGGTATTCTGCGAGGTTCTCTCAGTGTGTCTGTGAGTGAGATGGCCTACATCACATGTCCCGAAACCAAGCTCAAGGCCATTCTCCACTACGTCGACGAGGGCTGGCTGGGCCGAACCACGAACAAAATCGACGGCGTTGTCTTTCGGTATGATCCCGAGAACGACAACAAGACCCGGGTCCAAGATGTGCCCGACGAGGACGTTCTCATTCGTCTCAGTGGCCCCTGGCGAGAAAAGATTGTCTTTACAATAGGTCCCAGACCAGTGGTATGCTTCCCGGCGCTTCCAACCGAAAGGTGTTTCTCTAGTCCAATCATGATGAACACATGAATACTAATCCTTGAAAAAAAGAAGTCTATTCCGCCCGAGCAACAATACACCATAATCGACGTGGCCCCCCTTCACGTCGCTTCCAAGATCCTCCCTCCAGAGGACCAACAACTTCCCAACGAGTCTCTCACCCTCTGGGGAGGCGTCACCGAAGCCATCCACGCCAAGCAATACTCCAAAGCAACCGAAATCAAAGTAGAGCTGGAAGAAAAACAGCGCGAGAAAGCCAGACAGCGGGAGAAGAACAACGAGACCTGGCAACCTGTGTTTTTCGAACACGTCGTCGGCAACGGCGGCAAGCCAGACCTGACAGAAAAGGGAAAGGAGGTGTTGAAGCGGGCTCAAAGAGGTGAATGGTCCATGGAAGGTATTTTGTAAGAGGCAAAAAAAAAAAAAATTCTTGCGGCCATTCTTCTCCTCTCTCTCACTTTCTCTTCCCTCGCCCTTTTTCCTGATTTTCTTTGTTCTTTTTATGTCCCGTTGCACCAGCAAAATGGAACGGGGCGAAGAATCTACAACATCATAAACACATATATGGCCCACCTGACAGTTTTTTTCACGGGACATTCCCCGGCGTTATCTTTGGCATATTGCTCGCTTGGTTCGTCCGTTGGATCAGATGGTGCGAGTGCGCCGTGCAGCTTAGAGTTGAGTAGCTTCTGCACGCTTTTTTTTTTTTTCCTGTTTTCGACCCGTCAGTCCAAGTTCTGTACCAAGGTGACGGTGGTTTCTTCTTTCTTTTCTTTTTTTTTCTTACTGCACCTCTTTTCGCATGTCTGTGGCCGGTGTTCGTCCAGGGAGGCAGTCGTCGTATCCATATGGGTTGATTATGCAGTTATGCAGCAGAATTGGGGGGGTTGAGCACCCAGTCGGTTGAGGACCTGGTAGACGAGATAGAGCGACTTAGACAGATGGCCTAGGAATCAATAAAGGGTTATTTTTATTAGATTTGATTTCATGTTTTTCTTTTCTTTTTGTAACCCTTTTTTTTTCTTTTCTTTTTTTTAAAGAAAAAAAAAAAGCATCGAACACATTACCCTTCCAAAATCCGAATCGACACCCTCCACGTTGCAACCCCCCGAACACCTTTATAACAGCATCAAGACCAGTCACAAATCCTTCAACGAACCGCCACCCAAACTCAATATAATGTTACAGCACCCCCAGAGAAATACATCCCCCGGATAAACTCTGAGAACGAGACCTAATCCCATCTGTGAACCTTGTGTGTTTTTCGACAGCACTACGACTGGGTCTGCATGCGATGAACAGTATGTCATTCTACGAAGATAGATGCAGGTGATGTTGATGAAGATGACGATAACGATGATGATGAAGATGATGATGAAAACGCCCGTAAGGGTTCAAGAGTTTATATTACTCGTCTTCCTATTTGTTATATAGCCATGTGGAAAGCTACTGGTGGCTACTGCTAATCTTACAACATGAGTGAGTGGTACATGGCTTCTTCTGGAGCTGTGGTGACAGTTTTGACATTGCATCTCCCTTTTGTCCCGGAACGAGTATCAGTTTTTGTTTTTTCTGTTCTTTTTTGGGGGGAGAGTGGAGTGTCGGATCTGGTTGTGTAACGCGAGAGACGAGGAGAACGAGAGAAAAAAAAACTCTATCCATGCGGACGTATATACTACAACTCGATTTCGGCTGGTAGGTTGAGAAAAAATCATGATTTTTCCCTCCCGAATTACCTTTACACATCAACAAAGGCTTTGACCCTCTTCAACCAGCGAAGGTACTCCGACTGCTCCTTGACGTCCATAAAATCGTACGCAAAGACAGCCAGGGCCTGTGTGATGCCGCGCTCCTCGAGGTACCTCTCCGTCAACATCTGCAGGTCATCGTCGAGAGTATGGAAAGAAGGTCCATTATAGTCCTCGGCGGGCTTCTGGGACGCGTCGAAGCCGTCAGCCATGGCCAAATTGGCGTTGTCGAACAATGACATGTTGTCGATTGAAATGTGGCCAAGTTGGGCGGTAGCTTCTATGGTGAGAACCTGCTCGGTCTTGCCAGGCTTCTCGACGAGAATGGTGAGGTTGAGGGGCGGACCAGACTCCTCGTCGTGGTCATCTTCTAACTCATCCATATCTTCTTCCTCGGCAGGGCTGGAGTTTTCTTTCTTAGGGGGCTGCAGCTCTTCGTCGAATTCTTCTTCATCGAGTTCAGCATCCTCGGGGTAGGGGTTAAAGTTGATGTCGGCGATGGAGAAGCTGACGGTGATTCTATAGCCAAAAAAAGGGGGAGTCAGTCGAGTGAAGATTTCAAATGTTCAATTTTTTCTTAAAAAAAAGAATGCTTCTTTTGTTTTGTTTTGTTTTATTTTACTTTCATCCAAGAACGGTGAGTCATATAACAGAAGAACCGTGCAAGAAAATCATGTCAGGGATGGCATGATATACTAACTTCTCGTTTTTGTATGATCGGACCAGCTTGACAGTTTGTCGGCCAGGCACGTCAACCAGCTCAAAAGGGCTGTTTTGCAAAAAGTCCTTGATGCTGGCAGGCCGCGGCTCTTGTTCCCTCATTTCCTGCTCAATCGTGATTTCGGAGCCAAGCTTTTCAGAAAGCTCGCTATCAATCCCGGTAGCCTTTGCGGCGCGGCGGCCGACGGTCGTTGAGAAATGGGCGCCGCCTGTGGATGATGGCAGGGAGCTCAAAGCTGTTGCCTTGACAAAGGTGCTGCTGGGGCGGGCGACACCAGAGCGCACCATGGAGGCGGTGGTGAGGCGGGCTGCGGCCCGGGGCGCCGATCGAGCAATGCTTCGGATGGAGAGCATTGTGATGTGAAGTGTGATGGGAAATGCGTGAATGGGGATGAGTTGAGGGTGCAAAAAGCTCAAAAGTGAAAAAGAAAGGAAGAGGGCTGAGACTAGAACGAGCTTGCTGGTTTTTTTTTGTCAAGGATGCGGCAGCACAGGACGGACCTGTTGCCGTCTAGCGCACCGACAAGGGTGGACTGGGCGAGCTGGGGTCTGGTTCGACGACTGCACGTGACAAGACGCCGTGACAAGACGCCGTGGACTCTTGTGCCAACGTTGGGTTAGAGTGTGAACAATAGCAAGTAGAGGCGGCCAATTCATGTGTGGATGGGCGTAGATACATGTATCTTTCTAGTACTATTGTAGGTAAAGTACCTAGTAGGTATAATATACTACATACTTCTTCTATGCAGGCAGGCAGCCAGGACCAGTCGGCCGTCATCAAATCGTATTTTATCCATCAAGCGTCTATTTGAACTCGTTGCTTCTAGTTTCAAAGTTCCCACAGACTCAATCAAATGGTTTCCAACGCCAAACGCCGGTAGTCTAGTTTGAAATTTCTCGGCACATCAAAACTCCCTTCGCTTTTCCACAGCGTATCAAGCGATGGCTCTTCACATCACAAGAGGCCGTCGTTTCACTATCGAGCGCCATGTCCACGGTTCTTCTCACACGGCTTTGCTCGCTTGAACCGCTCAAAAACAGCTTTCTTCTGCTTCCGTCTCGACCAACGAAGCAGTCGAGCCGACTCAGGTACTAATACCCTTGGAGGGAAACTCGGCAGGGCGCATTTGTCCAGTGCTGGATACTTTGACCCATGACAATGTTGACAGGTACGCCCACTCTCCCTTCCAGTTTTCCAACAGTTTTGCGTTCTCCGCAGACGTCATGTCCGGTAATACTACAAATGGCCTTCAGTGACAGCTCATCGACAACACATGTAGTTTCCAGTAAAGGATAAAGGAAAAAATAAAGCTTACCAAATCCCTTTTCGTACTCAGTCTCCAAAGCCTTCATTTTCAACTTCAGCATGTCTTCCTTGGTGCTGGGAGGACGACCAGATCGACGGGCCTTTTTCACAGCATCATATTCTTCATCATGCTGATGGACAAATCTTTGACACGAGACTTTTGGGTCAGTTTGGAACCTCTGACGAAGAATTGCCAGGCCGTTCTCACCTTTGAATTATGGATTGCAGGGCGTCCAGGTCCAGAGGTTCATTGTCCTTCTCCGCCAATCCCCGTTGGAAAAAGGCAACTCGGTCGACTAAGACGCATGGTTCAGTCATGCGGTTCCGCAGAGACCGAATGTAGCCCGCAAAGACGATGCAAGCAATACTTACCAATGGGTTGTTCCTTCTTGCCCCTTGCAGCAGCGAGTTTCTCCAACCTTTGGTCTCGAACAGCAGCTTTGTGCAAGCGAAACGAGTCTCTGGACTTGGCATGCAGAGCGTTGACCTCGCCGTTCCGCTTCTTGGCAATCTGCTTGCGCGTCTTTTGTAGAGACGACGGCATGTTGTGCGCTGTGCTGCTGTGCTGCTGTTGCTGCAGAACGAGAATGCGATGGATGATGGATGGACAGCACGTTGGAGGCTGCTGCGATTTCAACGAGGACCCTGGGCATCTTCTCAGAAAAAAAAAAGTCCAATCAATCTTGATCTGCCACCAGCTAACCAGCGCGCTAGTCCCTGTTCCCTGTCCCTGGCCATCGCTGATGATTGCTGCTGGTCTGGTCGGACCCACCAGCGCATCTCCTCAAGTGCCTGCACAGGCAGCTGGTCCGCCTGGAGCCATCCCGCCTCAGGAGGCCCCTGGCATCTTGGCGACCCGCACCTGCCCTGATGTCGGGTGCTGAGCGCCGTGCTGGGCCGCTGTGCTGGACCGCTGTGCTGGGACCGTTGCGTCGATTGCGATTGCCGTCCGCCTATTGGCGCTCGCCAGCCGCTCGCTCAACGCTGGTTCCATCAAATGTCATTGACGCGTCGCGTTGTGGCATTATAGCCGTGTTTCTTCGACATCATATCTTTCTCAAAACTCATCCGGCCCTCCTTGGATCCCAGCACAAAGACCGTCTTCTTGCCAGCACAGGTCGCTTTTGACTTGAACAGTCTAGTTGCACTTCAGTGCCAACCCACCGGCCATCTCGTCTCCTTGCCCTGTGTCGTCCTGTCCTGTCTACCAAAACGGCAACAACATCAACAAACTTTCACTACGACGACGACGACGACAACAACGATTACGACGACGACGACGACCGTGGACCTGCCTGCATTGTCATCTACCTCAACCCAATTGGCCACCGCAGCCTCGACCTCGTCTCCTCGCAACTGTCATCTCTTACCATTTCGAGTCCTTTCGCGGCCTGCGTCTTCAAATGTCCTCGCGTCTCGATGCCCACAGCACATGACCTTGACCTCGAGTAGTCTCGTCTGTGTCTTTGGCTGTCATTTTCGACCTCTTATTTCATCATATTTAAAATTATCTCGAACAAATACGCTCGCGTCGGGGCATCCGGTTCATTCACTCTGTTTGCCCTTCATTGAATCGACCGGGGCTGTAGACACTGCCAATTACAATAGAACGGGCGTGGTAGCCTCTTCATTGATGCTACTGGCTCTCAATTGGTGTTGATCTTTGATATCATTGCCCACGCCTCAATTGATCAAAGTTTTTGCCTGGCGTCGTAGTCCATCAAGATGGGCGTCTCAGGTCCGTGTACTCTCCTCCGGCATGCACACAAAAACTAACCAACCATTATCAGGACTCTTTCCTTTGCTCAAGTCCATACAGCGCCATGTTGAGCTCAAGAAGTTTCATGGCGAGACGCTGGCCGTCGATGCATACGGATGGCTGCACCGAGCTGCTTATTCTTGCGCCAGCGAGCTTGGACAAGGCAAGCCAACCCAGAGGTCAGTTGCAAATTGTTGCCATGAGATATTCTGTGCGCTACTTCCGATCTAACGCAAAAGAAAAAAAACGATGCAGATATGTCCACGCTGCAATTCATCGTGTGCGGATGCTACAGCATTTTGGCATCACACCGTACATGGTTTTTGATGGTGACTATCTTCCAAGCAAGGCCGCCACCGAAACTTCGCGGGCCAAGAACAGAGAGGAGAAGAAGAGGCGTGCCAATCAATTACTCGAAGCTGGCAAGACATATCAAGCTACTTGCGAATTTCAAAAATGCATCGACATTACCCCGGAAATGGCTTCGCGTCTCATCCAGCAGCTCAAAAAAATGGGCATTCCTTATGTCGTGGCACCCTACGAAGCAGATGCACAGCTCGTGTACCTGGAGCGCCAGGGTTTAGTCCATGGCATCGTGTCGGACGATTCAGATCTTCTTGTTTTCGGTGCGAAGCGTCTGTTGACCAAACTGGACCAGTACGGCAACTGTATCGAGATCAATCGTCGCGACTTCTGTGCATGTCGAGAGGTGTCCCTGACAGGGTGGTCCGATACCGATTTCAGACGAATGGCCATCATGAGCGGCTGTGATTATCTCGATAGTATTGTGGGAGTTGGCCTCAAGACTGCCTATCGCTTGCTTCGCGCATCGAAGACACCAGAACAAGTTGTCCGCCGATTGCAATTCGACGGAAAACGGGTATCCGAGAACTATTTGACCCAATTTTATCAAGCAGAATTGACCTTTTTGCATCAATGGGTCTTTTGCCCCAAGGCGAAAACATTGGTTCATCTTACCGAACTGGACGGTACTCGAACCGCTGAGGAAATGCCCTTTATCGGAGCTTATGTTGAGCCAGAGCTTGCAAGAGCAATTGCCGCTGGCGATGTTAACCCAATTACAAAGACACCCATTGTCATCCCGACAACGCCTTCTAAGAGGAGACACTCTCAAACAGCCGCAGCAGCGGCCTCCCTGCGACCGCCCCATAAACCCATCTCAAGCTACTTCAAGGGTCAGGACCGGATACCCATGGGTGAAATGGACGCCAATTGCTTTTCAGTCGATCCGCAGAGAGTTGCGCAAATTACTGATGGCGGGCTGGTCCCGCGAGTGTTCCCCTTGCCCAGACCATACGTTGTCGACGATTCTTCTCGTCAAGCAACCAGTAGCGCTGTCGCAGGCTCGCTAATGCCCAGGAGAACCAGCTCCGCTCCTACCACATCATCCCCCGTCATCCAACGGCGAGAGACGGAGTCTATTTCCAGCATAGCTGCTCGAATTAAGAGCAGTTCCGCCCCGTCGAAATCTCCTGCTGATGATACCTCGCCACCTTCATCAATCGCTGCTCCCCAGTCGGAGCCTCCGAATCGTCCCAACAAGAAGCTGCGTTTGTGTAATGACGATGGCGAAGTAGAGACATCACCAGAGAAGAGCAAGTTCTTCCCACTGCCCAATCCCAGGAAAGGTTTCGTCCCGGTCAGAGCCAAGAGCGACGCCTACTTGTTTTCCGACGATTCGATCGAGGAAAGTCTGCGCGATTTGCCTGATTTTGATGGGTGGAAGCCGACAGGCAAACGGGAAAAGTATATTGCTATATTCCGTGACGACGCGCAAAATAAATCGCAACAAGAGCACAGCAGTCGTTCTGAAGCAGATGAGAGCAGTCCACCGACAAGCCAGAGCGCCGGCACCAGTCAGGTCTCGGAAGTCACGAGACCGTCTCAGAAGCAACAGGTGAATTCATGTGCCAAGCAGCAACAGCCTCTCAAGACGCCATCGCGACCAAATTTCAGCCGATATGCCTTTTTATCCAAACCCTCCACCACGCCATCCTCATCCATGTCCTACCAGCGGTCTGTATTCAGTACGGGATCTGCACCAAGTACTGGGCCGTCCACGGCTGCGTCCCTGTTGACTCCGCTACAAAGACTGGGCGCACGTGCAACGAATGCAGTGGCGTCACCGCAAGAAACCAAGTCAAGGGCAAAATCAAAGACGGCTCCTGGTATTACCAAGGGGGGGGCTGTGAATCCATCGTTTGTACCTCTCCCCAAGGTTGATGTGAATGAATTTGAGGCCCTCAATAGGCCATGTGGAAGCGAAGACGCAATGGTTCCAGATAGCGATGACGAGTTGGACCAAGAGGTCGATCTTCCACCAAAGAAGTTGAACCTATCCCGGTTTGCTTTCTCCTAGATGATTGTCTATCATTTCACACCATGCTCAGTACTTACCTTGTTGCGCTTGGTGGTGCACGATTACCATGTATATCCTTAGCGTTGTTGAACCATATTTTGGCGTTGGTCATTATTCATTGTTATTATTTTTGTTTCCTTTTTTGTTTCCTTTATTTGGACTGTATGGAGGGAGTTTGGCACCAAGAGCATGGCCGGGCGTTTTTGAAGCAATGGAATCTGGCAAATAGCCTGTAATGCAAGCCCACATTTACGAATGGAAAAGCACGGCTGAGAGGACGTGCAACACGTCCGAGCAGTAAAGCAAGCCCTGGCGTTGAAGAGGATGAAAAACAAGAAGAATGGAACTGCATGTTCAGTCCTAATGGCGATGGACCGGCTCTGTTTGGTTACTAGCATTGATTGATGACCTGTTTCGTCGTCTTTTTTTCTTTTACAGACTGCGCATCGTGCATGCATTGCAAGGCATCTGTTATCAAGTATGTATAGTAAGACGGTCAAGTATTTTTGTCACAGGTTAATATGCCGCGAAGCTGTGGCGCGTGTCTTGTAAGGAGGTTTCCGCGGATATCACCGTCAATTCAACTAACTTAATCTTATACATGTACCTCTAGGCACCTTCTTTATCGTAAGTGCATAAGCCATATACGCACGCCTATGCAGTGCAGTGCGGTTCCTCCATTTTCACGTAGGGCCTTTGGATCACTGGGGCCAGTCAGTGAAGGTACCGTTTTATATACTTTGCATATTGATATATATATATTTATGTATAGAATACTTTGTCCATTGTACACATGCATTCTATTCATTTATTTTATATGCACATCGTGTGTTCTCCGCGCAGGAATTCAATTAGTCCGTCACGGCTTGTTGTGTTCCTGTTGTGTCCATGCTGAGGAGGGAGTGTGGCAGAGGTGGTGGCATTGGATTTATGTAGGAATATCTACGACCACACACACACACACACACACACACACACACACACACACATATATATATATATGCACATACACACATGTACAATCATACTACATCTCCGCACGCATACATATCCCCCACATCCATCCCTCCCTGATACCACAGTCCTGTCCTGAAGCATCGCCCCGGAACACCACACTTGATGCCTCACCTTCGACCAGGAACACATCAGCACCTGATAAACACATCAATGCGGTCAACACCACTAGATAGAACCAGGCCTCAACACCGTATATTGCAATAGTAACAGTACCAGTAACAGCAACAGCAGCAAGAAGTAATAATAGTCATGGTGGATCAAAGAACAAAAACGCCCGTCTCATGACATGATGCGCGGAAACAGAACAAAAATCGAGATGCAAATATGCAGGCAGAGAGAGACGACGGGGCCCAGAAATAAGTGGCAGTCCCGAGAAAGAACACAGGTTGGTTATGAAGGGGGAAAGAAAAGAAAGTTGAACAAATTTACATAAAACTGTGCACGTGTAATCCCGGCTGAAATGCGTGAAAAAAAAACTATGGTATGCAACACCCCCCCAGTGTGATATCCCGCTTTGCAGATATGAGGGCTTCGTGATCCCCTTTGGAAGAAGAGGTTTGTTGGATGGTCGTAAAATCATGATGCCGGGGCCAAAGAAAGGGCAATCTATACGGAGAAAAACAAGGCTTTGCGTAAGAGTATATATGTATATATCGAAAGCTGTAGTGTGGGCCATTGTCTATGGAAGGGGGCGGATATAGGACCCAGTCTATCGTCGTGCAGGCGTCGTGGTGGATGAGTTGATCAAATCAGCGTTGAAAGTCCATCGTGCTAGCATCACGAAACATGGTTAGTCTGCTTTGTTTCCAAATCACACGCGTAAGGAATCGGACAATAAGGAGACGTACCCTTGACGAGGTTATCTGCGGTGTCCTCGAGCAAAATCACGCGTCGCTTGTTGCAGTACGACGTCTTATCCATTATGTCCACCTTGAGCTTCGGGTCTGAGAGCTCCTGGATTGGTTTCTCAAACATTTCAGACAGATTCTCCACGGCCATTTCCAGGTCCTTTTGATTGTCCTCGAAAATCTCGGTCAAATTGTTCTTGGCCAAATAAAACGCAAACGCATACGTCCACTTCAGAGTCTGGCGGCACGTCTGGAGCGCTTGCGATGCGGAATGAAGGTACTGCACCTCGATCCACGACATTCCCGACGAGGTCTGCAGCTGGAACATCTTCTCCTCCGTCTTGTGGGCAATGTCCTTGTCCAGTTTTGCGGATTGCTCGTGGTTGGCATATCGGTTGTAGTAATGCAGGTATCTCTCGAGTGACGTGCGAGACTTGGCCTGTGCGTCTCGAGCCTCGGAGCCGCTCTTTTCTTCATATCGGTTGCAGTTGTACCAGCTAGTCCCGTGCTCTGACCAGAGTCCCATGCACATCCAGCAAAACTCGTATTTACATTTCCTGCATGTCATGTGGTTGCATCCGCCGTTCTTCTCAATCGTCGAGCCGCATTTTGGACACTCCTTGGTGTTTGCAGAAATCCAGTTGGCCGTCTCGGAGTCGTCGGCGCACTTTTTGAGCCATTTCTTGACCAGCTCGCACGGCGCCGGTTGGTGATCGGGATTCGGACACCCAAAGCAGAACCTGTGTCCACAGAGGCATTCTACCGCAGGCACAATCTTGTCTAAGTCCTTCTTCTTGACCGCGCATTCAATAACATTCGGGCAGTCAGGGGCAGGACACCATTTGAAATGATCCTTATCCTCGACATAGGTTCTGCTGAGCAGTTGGCGATATCGACCTACCAGCTCAGGTGCAACGAGCAGGTCCAGCGATCGAGAGTCGAGTACTCGACCGCACCCGTCTGACGGACACTGAATCCGGGCAGCCTCGCCTTCTTCTTTGATTTTCTGCGTCAAGTACTGTCGATAACAGTCGACGCAGTATCGATGCCCACACCTCATGGCAAAAGTCTGCAGGCCTTCTTCGTCCTCGCAGCAAATATCACACACGAAGCCAGGCACAGCTTCCAACTTGGGTAAAGCGCTCGTCTTGCTGCTCAAGCCAGCAGCCTCGAGAACTCTTTCCGGACAGTCCATGTAATCTTCGAGCAAACGTTCTTTATTCCATCGAAAATGGCGGAGCATGATGGCAGCATCCTCCTTTCGCATGTCCAGAATCATGTTCACCTCGTTGACCATGTCGTCCTGCTGGCGTTGAATGTCGGAAGGCTCGAGAACTTTGAAATTCGTGACATGGGCCGCTTGTCGGGTCTTGCCAATCTCTTTTGATGACAACCCAAAGTCGGGATCTGGCTCATCAAAGTCATCTTCGAAATCTGCAAAGAGGAAAAACCAGACAAATGCTTTTTAGCTCTCGATGAAAAGTAGATGATATTCGTGGTATAGGCAAAAACAGGGAGAGAAAAGGTGTTCATGTCGTGTTGCTCACCTTCCGCCGCGGACATCTCATCCCCGCTGTACTCCTGCATCATCTCGTCATCACTCGACAGGGGTGACAAGTAATCCTCCTCAGAGTCCATGCCGATACTGACGGTCGTGACGGGAGTGGGAGGAGCAGCTGGGAGGTCGGCAGCCGAGGCGACGGGTCTCTTCGAACGTGGTACTTCTTGATTTCGAGAAGACGTCGACGCCTCGGCAGCCTTTCGCTTCCTGGTCCGGGGGGGAATTGTGGCGGATCAAAGCGAGCGAGGTGGGAGAGGGAGGTCGGCACTCGCCCACAACCGGAGATGCGGAGGAAACAGGATTCGGTGGTAAAAAGGTTAGAAAGTCAAAGAGAGAGAAAAAAACAGACTCCCCGGTGTCTAGGAGAGCAAGCCCAGAGGTTTTGATCGCGGAATCCAGAAGTGACAGAGCGGTCGTCGTACTATGTCAAACGTTGAGTGGCGAAAGACGTGGCGGTCCTGCGGTGGTATCGACGGATGTTGGGGTGTTGGTCTGCTTCGGCCAGGAAAACGAGTCCTCAACGCAACAACAAAAGCCCAGTCTTGTAGTGTAAAGCCTGGGCAAGGCTGGTGATCCATAGACAAAACAAAGAAAAAACAACAACAACAAAACGTTGCAAGGATGTCACAGGACTGGCGTATGGAATGGATGGATAATTCCCACCTGCTGGCTCACGCGAAAGAGAGACACGAACTCGGTCTACAGTCTGCAGAGAAAGCAGATCCATGCTGCACCCACTGTGCTGTATGCATGGCGGGGCCAAGAGCACGGCTCATGTACTCACTCAGCTCTGCGGCGGCTGTTCGGTACCTGGGCACCCATCAGGCAGGCAGGCTACCCTACGACTGTCCCAAAGCGTCCACTGGTTCGCACTGGAGGGGTTGCGGACGAACGTCGGGACGCCAGCTGACTCATGCAGCCGATGTCGATGACAGACGGAGCGTCGATGACAGAGCGTCGATGACAGAGCGCCACGCTCACGGATACGTGCGTGCGATATGTCAGCAGGCTGGCCCGACTGGGACGGAGGGGCAGACCAGCCCGACGACTCACGAGTATTGACCAGCCAGGCCAGCCGGAGCTGCGAGTCAAACTCGACCTCATAAACGAATGGCTGAAGCTGGCTTGCTCCAAACTCTCATCAACGGCACATGTGCATCACACGCCCTGGGATGCTGGGTGAAACATGAATGTATGAACATATGTATGTGCAACAAAGTCCAGCCCCCACACCAGACGGTATTCCGCAGCCGATCGAAGCTTGCCAAACGAGTAGCCTCCAATCATTCGGTCAATATAGTCGACAGGAGACCGGCAGTTACAAGGTGCCGGGGACCAAAGCAGATAAGCCAGGCGTCTCCAATCCCTTTGGGTGCCCGAAGGCGCCAACGAGGTCACGGAACCCACAATTGCACCAGTACAGGCGAGCTACTTCTAACTATTGTTAGTTTAGTGACAGTGAGGGTAGCGCTATGTAGTTTAAAAGGTTACTAGAACCTTTTATCTAGTGAGGCTTGTATATAAATAAAGGTACTCAGTACTTAGCCTTGTTATAATTGGTTAATAATCCCAGTAGTGACCTCGTTGGCGCCTTCGGGCACCCAAAGGGATACCGCAACGTACTTAAGTAGTTAGTGCTCCAACTTGTGGCGCCATCGCGGTTGTCGTCGTCATCACTTGGGCACTCTTTGTTTCAACCGACGAAAGACTAGGAAGGAAAAAAAAAGAAGAAAAAGATAAGAACAGAATAGATAGACTAGCACCATTTGGATAAGAATGGCTTTCCAGACATCTCCTATAACGCCCGAGATTGGGTAGCGTACAAATGTATGTACATTATGTACATGTTCCCGCCTCCATCAGATCTTGTCCTCGTTCTAACCCAGAACCTTGTCGGCCATTGAGACTGCAACAATACCGTCAGTTAGTATCGCGTTAAGCTTTTTCCCTGTCGGGCACCACTTAGTCAGTACAGTGCCCCAGGAGTCATTCCACGTACCATTAGCTCCAGTACCATCTGGCTCAACAAACGTCTTGGCCACCTTGCCATCCTTAATCTGGAGAGCATATCGCTTGCTGCGCGCGCCGCCAAAGATTGCAGATCCATCAAAATCAAGATCGAGAGCTTTGGTGAACTCGGCTGAAGGGTCGGCAATGAAGCGAATCTAGAAAAGCCGTCCATTAGGTTTGCGCCTTGGGCAGGGATGATGGAATGGAGCACGTACGCCAGTTTGTTTGGCAGGATCAAGCTGTCCAGCCCAGGCCTTCATACTATTTGCAAGACTTGTTAGTGTTTCTCCCTTTTTTCTTTCTTTCTTTTCGTCGTTTTCGTTCCCCCCTTCTTCTTTCAAAGACCGGTTTGGTATACCGACAAACTGTTCTTGTAACCACCCTAGTGGACGAAGCCAAACACTGCTAGCGTTTCTGCAAAGCCATGAGTCAAAACTTACACAAAGGGATCATTCACAGATACCACGAAAATCTGACCTGCCTTCTTCAACCCAGGATGGTTAATGTACGAAGGAACATGCTCGCTGGAGCAGGTCCCCGTAAAGGCTCCCGGCACGCCAATGATGTACCCGTCGGCGTTCTTGAATTCCTCCGCCAGATTGACCTTGGAGGCGGGAGAATCTTCCATCAAGCCATCAAAGTTAGGAACCTCATCACCCGCTTTCACCAACACGCGAGAACTGCTGTGGAAGGTACGCAACGCAGCCGTGGGACGGGCCAGGGCGACGCGTCGCAAAGGGAATCGAAAGGACATTATGCTGCCGAGTTTTTTCTTTTTTTTAAAAAAAAAAAAAAAAAAATAGTATGGCGTCTCTGGAGGACTTGGCTGGTTGATAGCGCTGAGGCAAAGGACAAGGCTGTGGAATCAAGAGCACTTTACGGCCGAATGAAAAAAAAAAAAGGTCTGGACTCTGGTGCGTGATGTGATGGAAGCAGCTCCGGATCTTGGGACGACGATGGAGCTAGTCTTACTAGCCACGGGCGCCGCGCCCCCCATAAAAACACAATGCAAGGGGAACTTTTTTTTTAAATTGAAGCCGTAGCTGTGGTGCCCCACCTTGCCAGCTGCAGCTCAACCATGCCTTTTCTTTTTCAAGGCCATATTGTCAATCATTTCCCCATTTCTCTCCAACCTTTAATTTCCACTGCTTGAGATTTCTTTCGATTTTCGATTTTCTGACAAGAATATTGTGCAACGTTGCACTTTTTTTTTTTTTGCTGCCGGTCGCCGTCGGCGAACTGCACGTGGGAGAAGTTTTTGCGATTTGTGGCAAGCCGTTGAATTGGGTGGTACATGAGCGTTGAGCGGCTTGCAATGTGAATTTGTGATGGCAGTGGAAAGAAAAAGGACAGAAATGCACAGGAACTAAAAAACATGGAAGGACGAAAAAGAGATGAACAGAGGCGGAGAGAGAGAGAAAGAAAGAGCAAGGTGGGGGACAGAAGCTTCAACAGAAACATCTCAAATGCGGAGAATCTATCGAGTATCGAGCTCCAAGATCTTCAACAGTGCAGCACCTACTAGTCAGAGATCTCGCCAACACAATCAGAATCGATTCATGGCTGTCTCAAGTCTCCCAGCCGCAGCCGCACCTCAATCGGTTTACACACGTGGAAATCTCTGACAGAGAGAGAGGCTTTCCCGCAGCTCAAGAACGTCCAGCCGCGGCCATTTATCATCTCGGGCTCGGTCCATGACATAACGCCATCCTTTGAAACGTAGCTGCTTCGATGGATGTGATGAGCCTACATATGCGCTTGCGTACATACACGAGAGATGGGCATGACAGGCCTGGCAGATAACACAAGAAAGGCGAATATGCTTTCGAGCAAAATCGTCTTGCCCGCCTCACTATCGAAGAACGAATTCTTCTCGTATTCGTTAACAAGATGACCGTAACCTGAAGAAAATGACGAGTTTCAAGGACGGTCTGTCTACGAGGAAGACGGGGGCGTTTCACATACGATTAAGAACAGCAACACCCTTATCACAGAATACTTTTTTTTTCTTATATTCGCTGCAGTCATATTTTTTTTTCAAAAACCTCTCCATGCTTACTCGCCCTCGGAGCTTGGCCTAAATATAAAGCCAGGTAATGCTGGTATGGAATCCGTTGCATTCTGTCGCCCGCGCTAAACCACCCACTTGCGTACAAACTTGGTCGACTCGATAGATTACGAAGCGCATGTCTCAGATTTTACGCTCTCTCCCCTCCTCTACTATGTCCCTGACTGAAACAGATAAAATCAATTGTTCTGAGTTCGATGCGAGCAACATCAGGTCATCTTTTTTTTCCGCTGAGATGAAGATTCTATAGGGTTTTCGGGTTTGGCAAGAATTGGGGGGGTTATTTAGAGTGGGTGATGTGCTTTATGCGGCAATTGTGCTTCATTACTCTGGGGAATCATGGCTGGTGTGAAAATCAAGACAGAATATGCGTGCCATGCTGCTACTGCTGCTCGGGAGAAACCTATAAACGAAAATAAATAAAAGGAGAACAAAGAAAATTCAAGGTTATGGGAAAATTGACTTTGGACTTGGAAAGCCTGGCAAACAGCTACAATAAATTTGGCCCAAAGGTGAGAAACGACCCTCCAAGATGATGCAAACATGATTGGCGTTTCCGCTTGAGCTTCATGACATGATGTATACGTACTGCATATACAACAACAAGCTCATTAGCTACATCTGTATAATAGAAATAGAATGGAATGAAATGAAACATTAAAACAAAACATCCCGGCATAAGCAATGAGTCATCGGTTACGGCGCAGCAGACCGGGAGAAATTAAAATTGTGTGTGCGTAGTGGTGACATAGACCGGCTGAAGGCCGTGGCCAGGGATGGATATTTTTAGTCGTTCATGGACGTCAGAAAGGTGTCAACTGGCCTGGTGAGAATGAGGGCAAGAAAAGGTTTGGGGCCTGCAAGTGCGGCAGAGTGACGGAAGGTTTGAGGGTGAAACAAATGAACCCTGCGGCCTGCCCGGCAGCCGTGCTGCGAATGCTACATGAACATCTGTAGATACATACCTAGTATGAAGTAAGTAGGTAGGTAGGTGTGTAGGTATGTACATGTATAAGTAAGTACCCAATATACTGACATACTCGATACTGTGCGCATGTATGTCCGGGTCTATCTACCTACCCACCCACCTGCCTAGGACATACATATATGCACGTATTTCGATATCGGGACGACGAGGCTTGATAGCCGTCGTGCCTTGTTTCAAACCAGCAGAGACCCCTGCTGACACCGGTTCTTGCGTTCATGTTGTCATCCGTACATATGTACACATGTACTTATTCGTACACGTGCAAATGGGTCGTGGAGCGGACAAAAAACATTGAATGGCTTTGGAACGTCGTGTTACACGGCGTGTGGGAGACGGCGCCACACGCCCCTTTCTCCAGCCTGCTGCTCAAGATCTTGAAGATTCAAGACCTTGGCAAGGGCAGAGAGCCGAGTATCCCATATTTTCCCATCCAGTTATGGTGATAATAAGACGTGTATACATGGTATACATGTGTTGTGTATATGTACAACATGTATGGTCGTCTATGTTTGTGTTTTCTTTTCTCTTCAACAGAGGAGAAAATCCGAGAACCAGGCGAAAATGACGAGTAGCAAAGATGATAACGTCAGGCTTACATAGTTCCAAGTCTGGCCTCGATGCCACTTATCGAGGATGCCGAGTTCACAAAGACGGGGACGAGCACTCGTCCTCGTATGTGGATGATAAATGCCAATTTCTTTGGCATGGTCAATGGAACGTACTGAGACGATGTCAGACACTTGTGATCCTAAGAGTTGAAGACAGGCCTAAGGGTTTATGCGCGATTGGCATGTAACCGCTTCAAGTGACGCAGATGTTCTCTTTTAAGTTCCAACGTCAGGACGCACAACAACTTACAAGCATCAACCATCCGGTTCTGGAATCAAGGGCTCAGCACCAGCAGACATTGGTTAACCGGGCCAAGAGTCTGTTTTTCTTTTCTTCTTGTCTGATGACCTTTTTTTTTTTTTTTTGTTATTATTTTTTGCTTGCGAGGATAGGCTCAAATCCCCATGGGGGTTCGCCGCGGCCGTCCTGAGACACGCTCAGGTGTCGAGACCATGTGAGCGGTGCTGGAACAATTCGTCTCCAAACTCGAGAGTCAGCCATGTTGTGCAGGTACTGCATTTTAAATACTTGTCTTTATTTCATGTTCCTTCTTTCAAGCAAACTTCATCATGGTGTCGTTGCGTGCGCTACTAGATCAATCCTGGCACAAGGCCATCTCGATTGACATCCATCCAAGTCCAGGAGCCCGAAATACCTTGGCTTTCTTTTGGAGGCTACATTTTACAACCGATACCGTGCTAACGGGTTCCACCTGGCGAGACTGGCACCGGACAGAAGGAGGAAAAGCGGCAACTCAAATAGGTTGTGAGATTATTGAAGAACAAGTCGGGATGGCGCAGCGCCACAGGTCAAGCAAGCACACGAGAAAGCCTTCCACGTGGAATAGATGAGGAACCGTCTTCTGGGGCGGTCCGGAGCTCCGAGGCCGTTGGGCTATGGCTCAGTACTAGGATTGAGGGAAAAAATGCCATTATTAGTGGCGAACTGGGCGTATAGAGTAGACCGTGTCGCAGCAAGCAGGGTCACTCCAGTCGGGCTGAAATTATAAGTCGACATTCAGGGCGTGTATCAGATCGAATTGCCGACGACAAAGTGTTGACTCTCACCCTTCTGTGGCGGTTAAACCCTTTGTCAGCCATGGCATGTTCCGAGGCACGCGGCTTACGCTTTTAGCAATCCGGTCTATCGGCTTTGCATCAAACAGCATGATTGATGATTAGCCTCGATCTCGGTCGGGCTAGTAAGGTCGAGTAACAGTCTGGGCGAACGACAAGTCCAACAAAGACAACCCAGACAACCCCGACAAACCCCCCCTTGGGGTGGGCCACGCCACACTGCACGAACCGGTCTTCTCCACATTCGTTGGCAGGCTGCACATTTGTCGGCCATCGTCGTGCGTCGTCGTGTGCGTCGTCGCTGTCCTCCGTCCTGTAATCATGAACTGCTCTGGCGTGCCACATGAAAACAAAAACGCTGTGTCGGTTGTTTTGCACGACCAGTGTGTCTGATGTTGCCAGCTGCGTGGCTGCGTGGCTGCGAGGCTTTCCCACCGCGTCGTATGCCGTCGCCATATGCCATACGTCTTGTACTCTCAGACCGTACGTACATGCACATGTACATAAATGTGTAGGTGTGTATGTACACACATTCTCACAAAGTCTGCTGCTGCGCGGGGCTGGGATACAGGATACCGATGGACGGAGAATTCGATGATGCGATGCTGGGGGTAAATCCTGCCGTGCTCCTCGCTCCTGAGTCCCTTGATCCGCACTGCCGAGTTCCGCGCGCTCAACCAGCATGCGCACGGCTGTGCTCATTTCCCACCCACCAATCTGTCGATTCGAGCGCTTTTTTTGAAACAAAAAAAAAAGCCTTGAGTTGACACTTGACGGGCGGCCGAGGTAGACGGAGACGTCGGAGAGTTCAGAGAGGTCAGAGTGGTCTGCCTTGATGAAATGGACGTACAGCCTGCACCTTGTTGCGTTGCAGCTGTTGTCGTCTGTCGTCTGCTGGTGTGCACTTGGCAGCACCTGCTCGCACTTGCTCGCACATGACATTGGACACACACAACACTCTCGAGTCGTCACTCGCGACACTCCCCTATCGCGCGATTGGTTCCGTGTCCGTGTTCAGCCTTCTTCCCACCTGCCTTGAAAGTTGCCACTGCCAGCCTGGCCCCTGTGCTGCCGCAATCTTATTGCCCCTGACCTCCAGGGCCCTCAAGTCTGACCCTGGTTGACCCTGACCCTGGTCTGCTTTGGCTTGGCTGGCTTGGCCTGCCTTGGCGCTTTTTAATTTTGGCCTGCTTTTGTTCGCCCCCCCCCCAACCCCGGGTTGAGGACTGAACCTCAGCGGATACAGCCACACGCACTGGCCAGGCAGAGCAGATAGACAGACACAGAGAGTCTCGGCTGCTGCTTCTTTCCGCCTTCCTTTTTCCATATTTGCTCGCCGCATTCTCTCCTCTAGCCTCCCCTTACCCCCCCCTCTCCCCTCCCTCCCTCCCCTCCCCTCGTCCCTCGTCCCTCGTCCCACGTCCCACCCTCGTTTCTCGTCCTGCATTCCATCCGCGTCATTTGGTCCTGAGCGACCCTTGTCATGTCCTTTTGGTCCAATCCCACCAGATAGACCTCTCCATCGCCGCTGGTCTCATCTATACGCCACTCGACTCGCTCTGCCTTCTTTCTCCCCTCTCGCATACATACACCATCGCCATCCATCTCTGCCTTGGTGCGGAATCCAAGCCTCTTCGCAACGTATCGCATCGGACACTGCGCCCCGATTGTTCTGCCGATGCCGTTGAAAAGTCTCCTTTCCATCACCTGAGCTTTATCCAATCAGAGAACCCTCTGTTGTTCCAATCGCTCGGAGCATTCTCCTTGTCCAACACTACAGAGTGTTCAACGTGTCGCGCCGTTACAATTTTTTTTTTTAATTTTTGAACCAACTAGCTCGCATCATTTCAAGTTACCCCGTCTTCATCGAATCGAACAAGCCCTACCCCCTCACGTTGACACGTTTTCATCGTTTATATTCCACGAATTGGCAATATCCCTGTTTCGTTTCCTCCGTCAGAATCGGCAGTTGCTTGCAGCTTTTCCCGGCTCAGCATCGACCAATTGCCTGGCGATCCAACGCTGTGCAACCCATCTGCCATTCCAGCTTCAGGTTGTCCGATTGACGTCTTTCTCCGTGACTTGGTCATCTTGCAGCTTGCAGTGCACGTCTCCAGCAACGCCACCACCGATTTAATATCAAGTTCGTACCTTGGCCGAGCAAGGATTGCATTCTGAGGCTGTACCGTCCCTGCCTGCTTGGTCAGAACAGTCCTCGAGAGCAAAATCATTAAATGGTCGGCTTTCGACACACTTGTTCCGGTCAAACCGTCTCAAGAGCCTAGTTCCACTTAGTTTCATTCTCGTCAGCACAAATCGTCCGGCTCTAACCGTCTAGGACACAAATCAGGGGCCTTGCCAGGTGCCCGCGCTCCCGTCAATTAGCGATTCCAGAGGAGCTGAGAGGCGCCCTTTTTCGCCCTCGTTCCTCTCAATTTCTTCTTTTGTGCCCGGTCGTTGTCCCGCAACCTGCGCCATGCCGACCATGCTTCAGACTCCATCTAGAGCATCGACAGCTTCATCTTCATCTATTCAGCCCTTATCGCGCCAAAACACAATGTCTTCATACGATGGCTCGCGCTCTGCGCGTCAGTCCAAACGATACTCCATGTCAGCCCTCTACATGTCCATGTCAGCCAATGAGGGTGAAATGCAGATTGAGGATGATCTCGCAAAAGGTAATTTGTTGCATTCATTCCCAAGTCATTCTCAGGGCGTGAGCTCTTGACATATTCCGATACTGACACCTCACAGCTCAGAAAGTACTCCGAGATCTCAAAACAAAAATCTCTTCGCAATCGAAAAAGAATTTCGTACTTGAAAAAGATGTGCGTTATTTAGACTCAAGAATTGCCCTTCTCATCCAGAATCGCATGGCTCTTGAAGAGGTTAGCTCTACTTCCCTCCTCGCCGATGGACTTTCGTGGCACGTACTAATCATTGCTCCTCTCACCAGCAAAACGAAGTGGCAAGCCATCTGGAAGATGCGACCGAAGTCGAAGAAGGGGTATTTCCCAATGATGACAAGACACAGAAATATGGCAACTTGATGTTTCTCTTGCAATCGGAGCCAAGGCATATTGCACATCTGTGCAGACTTGTTTCCATGTCCGAAATAGACTCCTTACTGCAAACCGTCATGTTCACGATCTACGGAAATCAATATGAGAGTCGTGAAGAGCACTTGCTCTTAACCATGTTCCAGGTAGGTTCATGTATGCCTAATTCGCAGTCTTGCAGCCATGTTTGGATGTCTGAAGGGAATTTTGGGGAGCCTTTCTCTCTCCACCAGCAGCCCCCCTCCCCTTTTGTCCTTCTGTCTTTTCCAACATTCACGCTGACCCCGTGATAACCAGTCTGTCTTGACATATCAATTCGACCACACCGCCGACTACTCATCCTTGCTCCGCGCAAATACGCCAGTATCTCGCATGATGACAACCTATACCCGCCGTGGCCCCGGTCAGAGTTTTCTCAAAACTGTCCTGGCAGACAGAATAAATAGTCTTATTGAACTGAAGGACTTGGACCTGGAGATTAATCCTTTAAAGGTTTATGAGCGCATGTTGGAACAGATTGAGGAGGACACCGGCAGTCTCCCGGACAACTTGCCAAAGGGAATCACCGCGGAACAAGCCGCTGAGAACTCGCAGGTTGAGGCCATCATTGAGCCGCGACTGACCATGCTGACGGAGATCGCCAATGGCTTTCTGACCACAATTATTGACGGGTTGGAGGAGGCGCCGTACGGCATTCGTTGGATATGCAAGCAGATCAGAAGTTTGGCGAAGCGCAAGTATCCTGATGCAAACGATCAGATCATTTGCACCTTGATTGGAGGCTTTTTCTTCCTGCGCTTCATCAACCCGGCGATAGTAACACCGAAATCTTATATGCTTATTGACGGAACTCCTGCCGAGCGGCCCAGACGAACCTTAACGCTCATTGCTAAAATGCTGCAAAACCTCGCTAACAAACCGTCATACGCGAAAGAGCCATACATGGCAAAACTTCAGCCTTTTATTCAACAAAACAAGGATAGAATCAACAAGTTCATGCTCGATCTCTGCGAAGTGGGCGACTTTTACGAAAGTCTGGAGATGGATAACTACGTAGCTCTGTCGAAGAAGGATCTCGAGCTGGACATAACATTGAACGAAATCTACGCTATGCACGGTCTTATTGACAAACACTACCAGGAGCTCTGTAAAGATGAGCAATCTCACTTGGCCATCATCTCGTCAGAACTCGGGCCCTCGCCAGCTCAGGTACCGCGCAAGGAGAATAGAGTGATCAACCTACCGCTTTTCAGCAGATGGGAGACGGCCATTGACGATTTGACTGCTGCTCTTGACATCACACAAGAGGAAGTGTATTTTATGGAAGCCAAGTCCGTCTTTGTGCAAATTATGCGAACTATTCCGCAGAGCAGTGCTGTCCTTCGGAGACCTCTTCGTCTGGAACGCGTGGCTGATGCCGCTGCTACCAGTCGCAATGATGCCATTATGGTCCGTAAAGGCATCAGGGCTATGGAGCTCCTGTCACAGCTGCAGGAATTGGGTGTCATTGACAAGAACGATCAGTTTGGTCTTTTGCGCGATGAGGTTGAGCAGGAATTGTTGCACCTTGGCTCCTTGAAGGACGGTGTCCTTGCCGAGACACTGAAACTTGAGGAGGTATACAAGACTATCCGAGACCACAATACGTATTTGGTCGGTCAACTTGAGACCTATAAGAGCTACCTACACAACGTGCGGTCTCAGAGCGAAGGGACCAAGCGGAAGCAACAGAAACAGCAGGTCCTTGGACCCTACAAATTCACGCACCAGCAATTGGAAAAGGAGGGCGTGATTCAGAAAAGCAATGTGCCGGATAACAGACGGGCCAATATTTTCTTCAATTTCACCAGTCCTCTACCAGGAACATTTGTTATATCTCTTCACTACAAAGGTACGTTGGGCAGACATGGCAGCATGCAGACCCAGAAACACTAGCCTGGAAACACATGCCCTGTATCATCAACCCGCTCGCTTCTCGTTATGCTAATCCTTGATAGGTCGCAACCGAGGTCTTTTGGAGCTTGACCTGAAACTAGACGACCTGCTTGAGATGCAAAAGGACAACCAGGATGAGCTGGACCTCGAATACGTGCAGTTCAACGTCCCCAAGGTACTTGCATTGCTGAACAAGAGGTTTGCTCGCAAGAAGGGATGGTGAACGCTTAGCAATGGGGAGAGTGCACAGAGCTCACTATCACCCAAAACTATGTACAACGACTATATCGAATGGGCCAGTTGGCGTTTTTGAGGGTGAAAGCAGAGATACCATGGCTGTTTTATTTCTCTTCCTTAAAACGCACATTAGCACAGGAAGTTTGGAGGCATCTCAACCATCCTTATTGGATTTTTTCTTCGAGAGTTGTCGTCTTGGTTTTATTTAAGCCCCCTTCCGCTTTGGCTCCAATGTCTTTTCTTTTTCTTCTCTTATTCTCTTCCGTTTTCGCTTTATCATTTCTTTGCCTTCTTTTTTGGCCCCAAACCCCCCATTCTTGTTCTTTTTGTTGGGAAGAGTTGCTTGTTTGCGTTTCACACTATCACAATCACATACTATGTACGTAATATTCTGGGTTGGAGGATATTCTGGTATTCTGCTTCGGCTGGTCCGTGGTGGGAAGGGAGGACAAGATGGTTTACTGTTTAATCGGATGACTTGGCTGGCAGTTTGGGTGGCTTCAAGTCTCGGATATTTGGCAAGACTCTTGGGCTGGTTGTTAATCTGGGAGTTGGCCATTTGGATGAGGAGTATTGATGAAGAACGAGCACTATGCGGTGGCAGATGCGGTGTTTTCTCTAGTAGCGATATATTTACAATACCCTTTTTCGTGTTGCCTACAGGACTCTTTTCTTTTTACTCGTGTCAGATAAATAGCGCTGCAGAAGTGGCGGCACGTCTACTAGTATACATTGAGGCGAATGATTTGGGAATTGCAGCCTTGAAGAAGGGCAGCCACATATATATCACCCTCTGCTCACTCGATCTGAATATTGTCAACCTCGATGTTCCACCAACCACCTAACATCTCTTTTCAATTGTGCCTCCCACCCTCAGCAATCATTCCCACTCCATACCTGACCATATCGTGCATAAAGTCTAATAGGCCATACATATAAATACACGCCACTCAAGCATCAACCCACGAACAGCGTTCTTCACAAACCGTGGCTATTCATATCATGCATGTTAGGATGCAACACGTCGTATATATGATATGTACATATGTACATATGTATAACATGTGCATATACTTTATATAATGTCATCTATACATGACCAATGCGTCAAGACACCAGCTCAGACCAATTTATCTGCCTCTGTCATGAACGCCTGAACTGTGTAATAGAGTCGTGGGCTACAGGCTTGAATTCCATGCCGGGGCGAGTCTAGAGATCACATGGTGAGGATTCTTCTTTTCAGGACGAGGATACTGCGCCGGATGGAGAGTCCGGGCGTGCTTAGAGAGCGAGATAAGGGTACGGGGCTGGAGGAGTACAGCATCCAGCCTTTCTTGACTGGCATATGGATATTCAATACTTGACTCAAGATAGAGTCTATTCTTCATATACAGGCATGGACCTGCCCCCAAAGATGAATATTATTTCGCCTATTTCGCCCAAATATATATATATCTGCATGGGCGCATGTCTTGCCGTGTTAGCTGTGCACCATCATCCTCTCTCCGCCTTCAAATGTCATCCCTCTCACGATCACTCCCCTCGTCCCTTTCTCCAATCTGCCGCCCAGAAACAATGCACCTTCAAAGAATGGTCCCGTATGCACAAAAACGTCTGATAACCAAGAAAGACACTTCACACTCCGTCGAGCTGTTGCAAGGCAGACAACCCCTAAGCAAACTCATCCAGAGGACTGCGCACTAAGAAGCAACCGTGACAGGCTTTGACGCGGCCATGTCGTCTTGCTTCCCGCCGTCGTCAATCTCCATAGCGTCCTCCTCAACGGCTTCGCCTCCTTCGGCTTCCTCTTCTTCTTCGATCTCCTCTTCACTCTCCCCTTCAATATCGACGCTACCGTCCTCGGACATCTCGTCCTCCTCGTGTCCGTTCTCATGACCAGCCTCTGCCTCTTGTTCCACCCCAGCCATTTCCGCATCTTCGCCCGGTTGTCCATTCGTCTTCTCCGCAGCCTCAGCAGCGGCTTCTTCTTCAGCCTCTTCCTCGGCCTCCTCAGCTCCATATTCCTCACCATCTGCGACCAGGTCAGCCTCGGGCTGGTCAGGAGGAAACTCTGGCGGGGCAGAAGCTTCAGAGTCCCTGGCACCAAGTTAGCGTGTTACGCAGTTATATTAGGATAAGACACGTTTCTGAGCTTACCACTTGATGGCGAACCGAGTAACACGCGGCTTCTCAGAAAGTATGTTGCGTCGAACACGCTCGACAATGGGTTTGCCCGGAGGGTCGGCATTCAGCTCTTCCGAGTCGTACTCATTGTTCACATAGTAGCCCACGCGAACAAATTCACGGCCGTCATATGCACAGGTCAAGAGAATCACGGTAACCCCAAGGATATCGCCGTCTGGAATGCGAGTAGTATTTGGAGAGTCGGCTTCGAACAAAAATTTGTTCACACCGACTGGGACTGGCCCAACTAGAAGTGAATCGAGCTCTTGATCATATTGATCCCTGTATTTTTTTTCCCCTTTATGTTAGCTGACGTGCCTTGCCGACTCGTGTCTTCTGTGAAGGTGCGGGGAAAGGGTGTAGCTTACGAAGTAGCAGAACCAACATATGTGAGTTTCCATTCAAGGTCTACATGTTCGATTAGCTCTGTCAACCCTCAAGTCACACTTCTGCTTGACGGCATATCATAGTAGAATATGCATCGTCGGATAGTAAAGCACCTACCCTTCTCTAAGGACTCTAGGCACTCGAACGTGATTTCGAATTGGTACTTGTCGGTGAACTTGGCGGGGTTGTTCACAACCTTCACGCCTAAAAGGGACACAACAGACATGCCTGCGGATTTCGTGATCGATGATGGCTTTGGAATGAGTTGACTGCTTGATCAAAAGGTCGGTCGTGTTTCGGAAGTGCTTCAGCTTGTGTTTGTGTGAAGCGCGGATTTTTATGCGAGGTGGAAATGCAAGAGCGGCGGTGACGAGAACGGGTGAAGGCAGCGGACAGCGGGGGGTGGGAGTAGATGGGTGGCAGAGGACGCCGGCGAATGAAGATCTAACTTGAACAACCTGTCATTGAACAGGAAAAGCTGTTCCTGATAAAGAAGGAGGAGGTTGAATCTGTTGTTGACGAGGGGCCGGCTGAAAACAAAAGTCGTTGACCGAGGGAGGATCGGACCAGTATAATTACGGACAGATTAGACTAGACGGGATGGTGGGATGGCCGAAACGCGCTTCGAGGGCCGTTTGGCGCGTTGAGAGGTACGATCGTGCCTTCCTCAACACGGTCGCGACTGCATTTGGAGACTTAGCGTACAGCGGGTTACAAGTAGTTTCAAAACGTCTCACTCTGAAATTGTTCGGTAACATGTTTAAAGTGACCTGCGCCCACTGCACCTAGCAAGTACTTGCGACCCACACTATACATGCGCGAGTTTGTGCCAGGCACTCTCGACTTTCAAAGCTCCTTTTGGAGCTGGTGGGGCTCGGGCATTCGGGTCTGGCATAGGTACTTAAGTACTTGGATGGCCTCACCGCCCAGCGTACTTGCCACTAAACCTAATCCTTTTTTTCTGCCCCAGCCCCCTGCGATTCGGCGCGCAACGAGCTTTGCTTCAAAATCCTTAGAAACCTGTTGCCCTATTGCCTCCAACGTGATCCCGAAGCTGGCGTCATCCGACATTCCAGCGTAGGTCAGCCAATTTATCATAATTACTGTCGTATTCTTCCATATCCAGTTGTCGATACCATATTTGCGTCTCCCGAGCAAGTGCTGTGCATTGTCAGCTGTCGAGGAGTCCAGCTGCGTCGAGTGACCAAGTCTCCCTCACGTAAAGATTGAACTTCAATTTATCCCGCAGGCTGCAATCGCATGCTACCATCTCCCACGGTCCTTTATAGTCCTTCATATCCATCTCACCCTGCATCAGTAACTAGGTCTTAGCACTCAGACAGCCTGCAAAGTCTGAACCGAGCTTCACGACGGCCGCATCCGTCGTCTCGTTTGTTTCCGCCTTCTTGCGCTAGCATCATCGTCGCACCGACCTTCTGATCAGCTTCGATTCAAGCTCACCCGACCTTCTCCTTCTACTCGAATGCGAGGCGAATCAGCCAGCTTGTGATAATGTCTACGGAAGAGGTCACCTGGGAAGGTGAGGGATCCGGCGCAGAGTACGATCCTCTAGCCCACCCGAGCCCGGCCTACAATCCAGCTGTCGAGGAGTCTGCCGATGTTTCGGACTCGACCAGTGACGGAGACGGCGAGATCGAAGAAAATGACGAGGATCAGGATGATGGAGCCGAATATGACCCAGAGTCGGTCGCTTTCGATGATGCTCCTCAGATTCCCGACAAGTCAGCTTCAGAAACAGTTTCACAAAAACCCACGAATAAACCCAAGATGTCGGGCGGCTTTCTAGTTGAGGTTTCAGACGACGAGGACGATGATAGCAATACTCTACCGGCAGCTAATCAAAGTCAAGGCGACGCACGACTCGCTCTGACCAACCATGGCGCTACCCCGATACCCAACTCCGATGCATCACCCAATGCGCCGCCGCCCGCGATACCTAGTGTCGACCCCGTCGTGCTTTTTGAAGCGCGCATTCAAGAAGATCCGCGCGGAGATATGGAGGCCTGGATCAGCCTCATGGCAGATCATAAACGACGCAGCAGAATAGACGACTTACGTCGACTTTATAATCGTTTCTTGGAGGTATTCCCACAAGCAGTAAGTACATACTCCCGTATCTCCTCACTCAAGTCACACACGGAACGTACGGGGGCTGATTTTTTTTTCCTTTGATAGGCAGATATCTGGGTTGAGTGGATCGAGATGGAACTCAATCTGGATAATTTTGTAGATGCCGAACAACTCTTTGGAAGATGTCTCATGACTGTTCCCAACGTCAAGTTGTGGACGTCGTACTTGAATTATATTCGACGACGAAACGATCTGACGAACGATCCCACCGGTCAAGCTCGTCGCACAGTCACTCAGTCGTATGAATTTGTCATTGACAATATTGGGGTTGATCGTGACTCGGGTAATATTTGGCAAGACTATGTTCAATTTATCAAGAATGGACCCGGTCAAGTAGGCGGTACGGGATGGCAAGACCAACAGAAAATGGACCAGCTCCGCAAGGCCTACCATCGCGCAATTGTTGTTCCTATGTCAACGGTCACCAATCTCTGGAAGGAATACGATCTGTTCGAAATGGGCTTGAACAAGGTTACTGTAAGTTTGATCGCGCCCAAGTATTTTTCCCCCTCGTAGTTCCTGTCTTTCCTAACGCAGACTCCAATTCTTCGACTAATACAACAACTTAGGGTCGTAAATTTATTCAAGAAAGATCGCCAGGGTTTATGTCCGCTAAAAGTGCCAATATTGCGCTTGATAATATTGCGCGGCATCTGAAAAGGACAAATCTGCCACGGTTGCCCCCTGTTTCAGGTTTCGATGGTTGCGAAGAGTATCAAGCGCAAGTCGACACATGGAAGAAATGGATTGCCTGGGAAAAAGAGGATCCACTTGTTCTTAAAGAAGACGAGCCCAAAGTATACAAACAGCGAGTCCTATATTGCTACAAACAGGCTTTAATGGCTCTCCGATTTTGTCCTGAGATGTGGGTAGATGCTGCAGCTTGGTGCTTTGAGAACGATATTCGAGAAAACGAAAAAGCCTTGGGTATTGAAATGCTTCATCAAGGAATCGCTGCTAATCCAGAGAGTGTGCTGCTTGCTTTTAAACATGCCGACCATATTGAAGCGAACTATCCAGAAAAGGAAGTTGACCAGTCTGAATATGCTAAGGCTGTTCGGCAGCCCTATCAGACGGTCTTGGATACTCTGTATAAAATGGGCGACAAGGTGAAAGAACGAGAGAAACTTGAAATCAATACCATTAAACAAGCAGCAGCACAAGAGCCTGCGGTTCAGGACTCGATAGAGCCACTCGATGACGATGATGATGATGATGACGACGAGGAGCAGGCCGGGAAGAAATCTCCCACAGAAGAGCGAATTGCTGCGATTCAACAGGCGTACGCTGCTGAAACACAACTTCTTTCAAAGACGATTTCCTATATTTGGATCGCAATGGCGCGTGCGATGCGTCGCATTCAAGGCAAAGGCAACCAAACCGAGGGCGGTCTGCGCAAGGTATTTACCGACGCCCGACAAAAGGGTCGCCTGACGAGTGATGTCTATGTCGCTGTCGCGCTTTTGGAATCAGTTGTCTACAAGGATGCTGTTGGTGCTAAGATATTTGAACGCGGCGCGAGATTATTCCCCAACGATGAAGGCTTCATGATAGAGTATTTAAAGTACTTGCACTCCAAGGACGATACTACCAGTAAGCAGTTCTCATCATGAATCGTCAGCCATTCAAGAATCGGGAGAATGAATAGCTAACTATTGGGTTCAGATGCCCGGGTTGTTTTTGAGACCTGTGTCAATCGTCTCGTATCTAAACCGGAAACACTGCAAAAAGCCCGGCCATTGTATGCCTACTTCCACAAGTATGAATCGCAATATGGAGAACTTGCACAAATATCGAAACTGGAAGCCCGTATGGCGGAGTTGTTCCCCGACGATCCGAAATTGAAATCCTTCACTAGCCGGTACTCATCCGACAGTTTCAATCCTGTGGCGGCTCCGATAATCATATCCAAGGCCGTTCAAATGCGGCCGAAGCGAATGGCCCCGACCGTCGAGCAACTTACATCGGTACAGGACAGTAATCCACCTTCTAGACACGAACAAAGCCCTAGGTCACAATTTGTTCGAGCCACGGCGTCGCCCAAGCGACCATTTGGCATGGACGATGATGAAATGAATCCGCCCAAGAGGCTTGCTCGAGGCGTTTCGCCGCTTAAGGGCGCCGCTGGAAGACGCCTTGACCAGCAACGACGGAATCAGACGTCTGCTCTACATCGAGATATCACTTTCCTTCTAGGAATCCTGCCCCCAAGCCATACGTACGATGCTCAAAGACTGAACCCCGCTGGCATGACAGCATTGCTCCGCGATACGCAACTGCTTGACTACGCCTCCTGGAAAGCCAAGACAGGCGGTCAATACCTATTTACTGCTCCACCGCATGGAAGACAAACTTCAAATGATTTTAACGGCCGGCCTTTGTCCCCATACGGGCGTATAGCTTCAGCGACAGGCTACAGGCATTCGCCTTTGCGGACAGAGAGCGGCAGCGGATATGCAGCAAACCCTTACGCAACACCAGATGCTACTGTTTCAGCTCCATCATGGCAGCCGCCCGCCGGTTCTGTATATGGAGCACCACCGCCTACTGGCCAGTATGGAGGCTTTCGATTTTGACCCGAAACATGCCAACCTGGCACCCCATCACAGCGGCAACACACGTTCGCGAGATCTGTTTTTCTCGTCTTCGAAGAGCCAAAAAGAAAAAAAACTTTGGTTGGTTTAAAATTACAAATTTGTTGACGCATTCTCGATCAGGCGTTTGGACATTCGGATTGGCATGTGTTGCGGGAAGACAACATCCAGTTCCTACATATGTATGTACATAAGTAGGTAGTGAGATCGATTCATACCGATGAAGCCACAGGTAGACACGAGTAATATATCACCACCACATGAACCACAAAATAATGTACTAGGTCTGTCTAACCAGGCGATAGTTTCAAAATGCATGACAAAAATTTCTTCAGCTTATTCCAACCCATGCGATTCTTCTTTTGGCGCGTCTGCCATTTCGTCGCGTCTCGTTCCTGCTTTCAAAACGCTGGCCAGCAAGAGCAGACGGCGGTGGCAATGATCTGATATCTGACCTAGTCATTGTTCTCCATGACGCATTTGTCTCAGCTTTTGTTTCTAGACTAGGTTGTTGCCGGGTGAGGGATACATGGGCCCTGAATCTGGCTTCATTTTGCTTGGTTCGTCATGCGGGCTCTGTATAGGGTGCTGTTACGAGATGGAAATTCATAGATATTGGCATTGATGGTACGTTTTTGGTTGGCGTTGACCGACTTTTTCTCAGTGCGTGTGATTTTGTGAATATAGCTACTAGTCTTTTACCTGGCTAGATGCTGCAACGTATCAACTGCTTTCAATGGTCACGCCTGTATTTCATACTTACCTTAGGTACTAGGTACCTACTACTTAGTTCAGGCGTTTGGGACCAGATATCCAGAGGCACCTTAGCACCTGCCTGCTTGATACAATCTGCAGAACTCGACAGCTGTTGCCGGCTGTCTACCGAGATGCACGTGGATGCCCGTCACTCCTGGCAGTTGGCCGCCACTCATGAACAGCTGCTATGACCCGGTCAGACCAGCATAATAAGGACTGCCCTCCTTCCAGGTCCTGCCATTCTCTTCATTGTTCTTACCTCCCCCCTCACCTTTTTCTTCGTGTAGCCATCTCACACACGGAAGATCCTCTCTTTCTTTTCCGTTATTATTGTCTTCTCCAAGCTCTCACTCACACCACATATCGTACACAACAACGTTGCGTTCTACTTCATCCAAGGCTTGTTGCATACCAGCCCCCAACACCAAAGCGGTCTGCTTGTTTGACTATTAGAAATTACATTCGGTCGTGAGTCAACGGTTTATCCTTCCTTGCTCTTCTCTCACTACACGTGAAACCCTGTCAACTGGATTTGGTTTCAGCTGCACTTGTGCCCTCATGTTGTCAAGCTTTGTTCAAAAGCTTCACAGCCTCTGAATTTATTGCACCTGACATGAGCTTTGATTATAAGCCCACTATAAGCTGATACATGACTTTCTAGCGGCTTCTACCGAGGAACACGTTGCCAGCACAAAGGGTTGTTGCCATCTAAAGTGAGCATATATCTCATCCATCTCTTTCGAATGCTGAAGATGCTCCCCAAACTACCACGACTCTGTTTCTTTCATCATCTCTGAGTGGCCAACTGTGCGTATCGTTTGGCTTGCATGAGCTAACAACCTCCTAAGGCTGCAAAAATGTCTCAGCGAGCTCGCTCGCCCGCACCGTCTGCGGCTGCTGCCTCTGGCAGTCGAACAGGCTCTCCGGCTCGTCCAGGATCTAGAGTATCCGGCTGGCCTGCTGGGCCTGGTTTTGACCCAGCCAAAAGCAGCCCTCAACAGGAAAGGGGCAACACTCGCATGGAACTTCCAGCTGATGCATATGTTCTTGATGATCGAAAAGACGTCTTTGCTCTGCGGGGCAACAAATTCAACACCGAAGGCAGCAAAGCTATCATCGAAGTGAATCAGTTTCGAATGACAAAGTTCGACTATGACAAGAAGATCTATCAATACGATGTGAGTATCATTATACTTACAGTTGCCGCTGCGAGTTAATTTGACGACTAACGAACCGTGGTTGTAGGTCATTATTTCACCAGAAACGGAAACCAAAACTGCATTGATGAAAAAGATTTGGACTCACAATGCTACGAAGCAGGCGCTTCAGAAATACATGTATGCAACATGGATCTTTGATGGCCGTAAATTGGCTTGGGCTCCTGGCCGGGTTGAGAAAGGCGAATTGCGGTTTACCGTAAACCTTGATGACGGGAAAGCCCCTCCTAAAACACGACCACAAAAATCGAACCAGTTTTTGGTCACCTTGAGAGTCACTACAGAGGTTCAGATCGCTGCTCTCAAGGGATATCTGGACCGGAAAATCGAGTTTAACACGAGCGTTCAAGTTGCTCTTAACTTCATGGACCATCTGCTTCGTCAGTGGCCATCGCAGCATATGCTGGCTCTAAAAAGGAATTTCTACAGCCAAGCTCAGCGAGGTAGACCCCTAATGGACGGGAATATACTGGAGGTTCATAAAGGCACCTATGTATCTATTCGTTTGAGCCACAACCTTGCTCAAGGAGGCACAGGTCTTGCTCTCAACGCGGATGTGACCAACACCGTATTTTGGACTGGGCCTCAACCTATGGACCAACTTGCCTGCAACTTTTTGGGGATTTGCGACCGCAAATGGAAGGGACTGAATCCCGCATCTTTGGTCAGAGAACTCAGGCCTGTTCGCGACAAACAAGGAAGGTGGCAAATGTCGGACGCTTTCAAACATATGCGAAGGATGAGAAAGCTGAAGTTTACAGTCAAACACCCGAATCGAACAGCCACTGACAAGGTATACACAGTGGTGGACTTTGCATTTGAAGACAGGTATGGTGCTGAAGGCGCCAATGCCAGAGCGGTGACTTTTGATCATAACGGAAGCGAAGTATGTGTTGCCGAATATTACCAAAAGAAGTACAGGGCAAACCTGAGAAATGCTGGTCTTCCACTCATCTTTGCTGGCAAGGGGGGGTTCATCCCGATGGAATTTGCCATCATCGAGCCAATGCAGCGATACACCTTCAAGCTGAATCCTGAGCAAACGGCTGCGATGATCAAGATTGCTGTGACGCGCCCTAAACAGCGGCGGGAGGACATTGAGAGGAACGTGGCAGGTCTCCAGCTCAGTGCTGATCCGTACCTCAAATCTTATGGGGTTGAATTTGAATCAACTTTTACCAAGACAGAAGCCCGGATCCTTCCACCACCAGCAGTGAATTTTGGACAAGGAACGGCAGATCCAAAATTCAGTGGTCGTTGGGATATGCGTGGAAAGAAGTTTTGGAGGCCAAATTCCGCCCCTCTTGAGAACTGGGGCTTTATTGTGATGGATAACTGCGTTAACTTTCCGCAGCTGCAAGCTTTCGCGAAAATGTTCAGGTTCACATTTCTTGGACATGGGGGGAAATGTCCCACTGATGCCTTGCTTCTCAACGTCCCCGGAAATGCCAAGTCAGATGTGGCACATTCCATTGCTTGGGCACACGCGGAGATCACGAAACAGCGAGGCTATACCCAGCTGTTGTTTGTTGTTGTTGGGCATAAAAATAGCCCACATTATGAGCGAATAAAGAAGTCTGCGGACTGCAGGTTTGGGATGTTATCTCAGGTAGTCAATGCAGCAGCTGTTGCGGCCAGCAATGGTCAGTATCATTCGAATGTCTGCCTCAAGGTCAATGCAAAGCTAGGAGGGGCAACATCACGTACAATGCCGCCTTGGAAGTCTCAGCGCACGTACTTCCCCACAGACCGCCCTACCATGATTATTGGAGTTGACATTTCCCATGGAGCTCCTGGTGGCACAAGTCCCTCGACTGCGGCAATGACCATGTCGGTCGATAGGGATGCCCTTCGCTATGCAGCAATGGTCGAGACAAATGGATATCGAACCGAGATGTTAACTGCGGCCAACGTGCATTTTATGTTTGGCCAATTGACGAAGCACTGGATAGCTGGTCATGATGGTGCATTTCCGAGACACATCATTTACTTCCGCGACGGCGTAAGCGAAGGACAATTCGGGCAGGTACTTGATCAGGAGATTCGTGAAATCAAGTCATATCTTCGGCAGAAGGCACCGAATGCGACACCGCCCAAATTTACGGTAATTGTGGCAACGAAGCGGCATCACATTCGATTCTTCCCGCAGAAGGGAAAAGGGGATCGCAATGATAACGCTCTCCCAGGTACTCTAGTAGAACGGGAGGTAACACATCCGTTTCTGTGGGATTTCTACTTGTCCTCACATGTTGCGATTCAAGGAACAGCTCGTCCGGTGCATTACCATGTCATTTGGGATGAGATGGGAGTTCCCGTCAATGACTTCCAAAAAATGATTTACTATCAATGCTACTCATACGTCCGGTCCACAACACCGGTGTCGCTACATCCTAGCGTATACTACGCCCATCTTGCTGGTAACCGAGCAAGAGCGCACGAAGATATTGCCACTAGCGAAGGATTCCGAGCTGGCGCCAAGGGGCATGAAATGATACGCGATCAAGTTGCCAAAGGTCAGGACAAGAAAGGTCCAGGACTAGGAGATGACATGCGAGGGTTTGAGGCGCCACCATTGCTTACGCTGGGAGGACGACCTGAAGGAGATAAACCCCCGGCAGAAGGGGAACAGAGACAAAGAGACTTTTTTCGCGGTACCATGTGGTACATTTAGAGGTGGCGAGAGAAATAAGAAATTGCTTTGACTAAGACGTGGTCGAGGCGCACGAAAAACCATCAAAAGGAGCGACCGGTTTGGCGGGAGATGGCAGTGGAGGTCATTTTGCTTCGTAATCGCACAAGATAGCTTTTTCGCGGCACCATGTGGTACTTTTGCTTTGACTTAGGTAAGAAGTGGAAAACAACGAGGCGCACGAAAGTTAAAACAAAAACCATCAAAAGGAGCGACCGGTTTGGCGGGAGATGGCGGCGGAGGTCATTTTGCTTTAAAATCGCACAAGAAAGATAGCTGAAAATGAAATGCACGTTGCAAACTTGCTAGTACTGTCTCTCGTAGCCTGCTTCATGAGATGCGTGAAGTGCGAAGTTGTGGAGTCGTTGGCCTGTTCAACTTGGGAGCTGTTGAAAATAAAAAAAAAATACTCTCGAGTCCCTGGACAACGTCACGAACTCCGCATGCGAACGATTTGATTTCTCGCGGCAAGGAATCGGCTTTTTTCACTTTGGTCAAGTCGGAGTCAATGGACTGGGAAATATGTATGTACATAATGTAGGTAGGTGGTGGGCCAACAATCTTTCTTTTACCGACAAACAGACAGACAGACGGAAGAAGCGAAGCACGGCACGTGAAAAATGAAAGAGTCTCGTCAGCCCGCCACGCACGTCTAGTCACGCTCCGGCATTCATTAAACCGACATTGGATTTGGGAAAGAGTATGCGATGATGGGGATGGGTGATCGTGAAGGGCAAGGTTGAGGGCAGGAAGAAAATAAACGTCATCAGGGGTCTGGATGGGAGAATGATGAGAGCTGTTTTGGTGGGAAACGTGGTAGGGTTGGGTGCTATGCTACGAGGCATATGTATGTACATATGTATATATCAACAGAATTGTGCATGTACGGACGTTGCTGGCAAGCTTGGCATCAAATATACGTAACGATTATTGTGTGTGATTGTGTGTCAAAAAACACAAAACGCTGTTTTTTTTTTTTGGCTCAAGTAAAGTAAGAGGGAAATCAAAAAGGAGAAGAAAGTCCGGAGAGGGGACAAGATCAAGAAACGCGCGTGTACGCCATGAGAGATAAAAGGGCGCAGAGTATTGGGAAGGAAATCAAGGCATTTTTCTGTGGTTTGGCGGTTTGGCGGTTCCGAGGAATCACGAGGGCTTGTTTGGTGGATGGCAGGCAGGTCAAGGCGAAGCAGCCTGGTTTTGGGCTTCCTTGATCTGGGTCTGGTGGCGTAAATTTGTGGGAGAAGGAGAAAGACGATTCTTTGGATGGGGGAAATGGTGAAGAATATCAAAATACTGTTTTGAACGGTCGGGCTGGTTTGATCGGGAAAAATTGGGGCGGGAGGTGCGGGGTTGAAGGCAGGCAAGGCAAGACAAGGAAGGACGGAGCGGAGCGGGGCAAGCTGGGAGTTGGGTGGGTTGTCAAGGTGATGTAATGATTTAGAGTTGCGGCGGAAGGTAGGGATGTGGAGCTGATGGAGTGGGAAGGGTGGTGGGGAGGAAGGATCGAGGGGAGGGAAGGAGGAGGGATTTGTGTGCTGGGGCAAGAAGCGAAAAGAGAGACCTGTGTGATGCTTGTGTACTCGAGTGTTCGACACACAAGACAATGCTGGAAATGATTCGGGTGAGGCAGCATGGTTATGGAAAGCTCTTTCGATGAGGTCGAATTGGGGAAGCGGACATGTTTGGCAGATGGGGCGCCTGGCTCGTATGGCAGCCGGTCGGTGGTGTATGTACTTTTACTTGCGGTATGTACCTAGGTAGGTAGGTAGACACTTATACTTTGACGACGCAAAGTGTAATTCGATACTGGAACAAGTCGGCCATCGGAAAGCAACTATCCCATCCAGATGGGCAAGACTTGAGGTACGGATTTAGGATGGAAGAGTCGAGTGGATGCTCTGGTGCGGTAGGCAGGGACTGCCACGAACAGCTTGCTTGATATAATAATTGATATTATACTTGCTATAACAGTAATTATTATTGGGCCACCGCCGTGGATGGGGATTTCGCAATTCCGTAACCGAACAGGGAGTCTTGGCCAAACGCTTAAATTGTCCGAGCAGAGGGGAGGGATAACATATGGGAATCCGGGTTCCTTCTCGCCAAGAAGCCAGACAGGGCAAAAAGAGTTTTTTAGGTTGCAAATAATTTTGTGGAATTTGTGAAAAAAGTGGCATGATGGTAAAGGCTGAATGAATGTGGAGAGAGAGGACAAAAGACACTGGACAGAGGATATTGGCCTGCCCACATGCAAACAAGAAAGTAAGGAACGGAAAGGAAAGGAAAGGAAAAGAAAAGAAAACAAAAGAAGGGCCATTGACACTTGAAGACGGACCGTGAGCGATGAGCGAATCAGGCTTCAAAGGGAAGGAGCCGCTGTCTAAAGTAGCCCGATCGGGGCTGGCTGGAGCCGGTTGGGGCTGGTTTGCGTGACGATGGCCACATCGAATTGCGATTAAGCTACTAGCCCGCGCTCTTGACTCTTGGCTTCTGACTCTTGAAGTTTGAAGCAAGAAGCGTGAAGTGGGAAGCAGGCCAGCCCTGGTAGCCGAAATAAGCCGAGGCAAACAAAGACCGTGCGCAGTCGACGGCCACTACCCACGGGTGATGAGCAAGAGACGGGAAAAGACATGTTCATCTCGATTGATTAGTTTAATCAACCCAAGTGAAAAAAAAAAAAGAAAAGAGGGATAGACAAAGCACGATTGACTGGAAAATGAATAAGGATAGGGGCGGGCGAAGACGGGCGCCTTGCCTGTTTTCGTGTAATTTCTTCCCCCGATTGGAAATGTTCATGGCCGGAGAAAAGCATCCGGACACACTTGGCTGGTGCGACGGTTCTTTGCATGCAATGAACTTGGTATAGCCTCAAAGCTTGCCTGCACAGCTTACCTTACTGGGCGACAGGCCACGGAGCCATGCGCCGAGCAGCAGTCAGAGCCTCAGTGCTGGTTGGCGACGTGGCCGACGTGGCCGACGTGGCCAGACCGACATGATCCATACGGCCGTTATTTCCATGCCGTTGTTTGTCGGCCACAGTCTGGAAGCTGGAAGCCACCAGTCCATGTGCAAGTACCCTGCCATGCCATGTATGCCGCTTTGATACTGCTGATTCCCGAATCCAGATTGATGCAAAGACGTACATATGCGCGTATGCTGCCTGCCAATGCCCTGCAGGTTCCGATAGTTCGGAGCGCTTGCAGGGGAGAGCGGCCCCTGTTTGTTCTCATCATTGATGCTTTGCTTGCCGTCTTCCATCGCGTCTCGCTTCTTTTAGAGGCCGACGCGCGAGGCCGTCCCGGGAGGAGGACCTCTGTTTCCCCTGTAGGTACTAGGCACTAGGTCGTATCGTGGATGCATGTGTATCATCGTGGCCGTGGCATCGGTATGCGGGATTCTGGGGCGCTGGGAGCCGCAGGTGTATTGCAACGTGGGGCGCAGCGGATGACTGGCACTAAACTCTCATCCTGGGGACTCGGATGCAGAGCTTGCATCGCACGATGATAATGGGGACGCGGGTGAGGTTCCAAGATGGGTACGATGGCTCGATGGTTTGCTAACTTTTCTCTTGGGTCTTGGGTCTTGGGTCTTGCCCTTAAGTCGACAGTGGACTGACTTGACTGTAGGCAGTGGCCAGCTGGCAGTGGGCGACCGCAGTTGTTCGGTTCGGGGTTGGCGTGAGCGGCCAGCTGGTTAGAGCGTTGAGTGGCTAGTCCCATCTCGTCAACACGCAGCTACCTGAACCATTCGAACGCAGTTGGCAAGCCACGCCACGCTTGACTGGAACCAGCACCAAGCTTGGGCCAGCTTGGTTCTTGCGTGGCCCAGCTTGGCCCAGCTTGGCCCAGCTCGAGACAGCGGGTGCTGCCAACAAGCCTGGACCAGGCCCGAACCAGGCCTGAACCGAGCGTGTTTAAACATGTTGCTCCGGGTGACCCTGCCTCGCCTGTGCCTCGCCTGCCTGCCCGTCCATCTCCCACCATGCATGCATCGAGATCGATCTGCGCACTCAAGTCCCGATCATAGCACCACCATTCGCCAACCTACAACTCGATTGTGATGTGAATTCGCATTGGGCATGGGACATCTGAGTCCTTGGAACTTGGAACTTGGAAACGGGGTACGCGGTGGCTGCGACGGCACCGCCTCTGGATTGTTGTTTGTTCCCATCAGCGTTATATAAAGTATAAAAGTAAAAGGGCATCCCGTTGCGAATACTGTTTGCCACGTACTGCCTGCTTGTTGTTCCTTCTTTTCTTTCTCTCCGTCTTGTTCCACTGGCAGCTTTGTTTTTGTTTCAATTTTCAAAAACTTGCAGTAGCAGTATCCCGAATAGGCTACATACCTACCTACCTACTGCTACTAGTACAGATTGAAATAAACTTGCCCTGCCCGCCTGTTCAAGTGCCTGCCTGCTCAAGTACCTGTCTAACAAACACCTGCCTGCCAAGTACCTGCCTGCCAAGTACCTGCATGCATGCAGCCAGTCGTGCCTGCCTCAACCAGACTGAACCGACTCCCAATTCAGTTCCGAGACTCGACAGTCGACACATGCATATTTTCCTTCCTCACAGGATTGAAACTTGTGGCCTCTGCTTGCCGCTATTTCTTTAAAATAAATTAGCTTTCTTCCCGCCAAAAGTCTCCTCAGCCATTCGGCGAAGAACGACGACGATCAGCACAAGGCAAAAAACAAATATCAGTTCCTCTCTGTTGACTGGATATCTCGACACGTTTCAGTTGAGGCTGCCTCCCGACGAACCACCACACTTGGCTCGCAGCCACTAGAGACAATTCTGAGCTTGATCCTTTTGGAGGGACCAGGCCAACCTTTCCCGCTGTTTCGCCCACTAATCAGCCGAGTTAAGGGAATATTTAGTTCATTGGCTATCTCTTAGCTATTTCCCTAGCTATTTCTTTAGCTATTTCCCTAGCTATTTTCTTAGCTATCCCTTCGCTACAGCTTATATAAGACCACTCGCCTGGCGTAAGCTTGGGACGAACCTGTCAACTACAGCATGCCTCGCAAGACTTCCGTGGATATCAAAGGAATGCACGACGCAACATCATTGGACAAGGGGGCGAGAAAGGTACGCTGCACTTTTTTGTATTAATATCATGTACTAAATGAATTGGACGAATGTGGTGGTTGAAAAAAAAGAAAGAAAGAAAGAAAGAATAATAAAAATAGGGAAACATGACAGCCAACTAACATTTCACCACAGACGGAGCGCTCACACGAAGAAAATCAAGAGCGTGCATATATTGCGGCCTCAAGAAGGGCTGATAGAAGCATCGAGGCTCGAGTTCAGTCGGCCCGCATGGCCAGCGAGATACACAAAAAGCGAACAGGAAAGGGCTTCAGAATCACAGAGGAGATCGTTTTGAAGGAAGAAATGTATGAGGAGGAAGACGATGATTTGCCGCGATCATACCGCCTTCTCAGTGCCAGCATGCAGACTTCCTCACCCGAAATGAACTCACGCCTTGACGCCTATTTATCGAACAAGGTTGCCATGTCTCAAATGCTAGCCAGGACAAATGAAGAATGGCGGGAAAATGAGGTCAATAGGCTTTTTGCAGCTTCTTTCCCCAATGCTCTACCAACAACATCGCAGCAGTTGTCCCAGCCTTTGTCCAGCCAATCCGTCACTTATCATCAGCCGTCACCCGAGGCGTTTTCTCCAACAACAACGAGTCCCACCACCTCTGTCCCGCCGACGTCGTACTCGGCATCGTTCTCTGGCGCACTCCACGCCTCATCATCATCGTCACCACAACCACCACTCCCATCACCATCAATACTGCAACAGCGTCACTCGGTAGGCTCTATTCAGTGGTCGTCTCGTCCAAAGTCTTCCAAACGCAAGTCCCGTACATCTGAATCTGGTGTCAAGAGCCGACGAAGCAGCGCGAAACCGAACTTGACTCTCGCCAAGAAGAAGAGCGTCGACAACTCGAGTACTACGCATACTACCCCGATTTTGGATAATGCCATTTCGCCACACTCTCTCTACGAGCCGTCTCCGTATCTCAATACGTCTGCCTTCACCACGGAATTACCCGCGGAGGCACGCATGATGTTGGATGGGACCGGAGACGAGGCTGTCATGGATCACACGTTGGGCAGTTTTGACCAAGGTTACTTTCCAGACTGGCTGACGCCGGAAAACCTTTTCGACGGTGTGTCATTTCCGAGAAGTGATACAATGTTTGGCCTCCATGATGGAGGGTTCATGAGTGATGTGCATGGGAGCATGGCAGAGGAGTCGATTGGCCCTAAATGCTCTATGCCCAGTAGCCAGAACGCTCTTGATGGACTAGAATGGCGGAATTTTATCAATGATTCCATGTGGAATAACGATCAGTAAAAAGTTGTTTTTATTTGTATTGTTTCTGTCTTTTTTTTTTCTTTTTTTTTTATACTCTTGGTTGTTCAACCTGGTAATAAGCGCGAATGGGTTGAATGAACATGGCAAACGTGAGGGGTAATTCAGGCTTCATGTCTCAGCAACAATCATTGCAGGGGCTGAACATTCAAGGAACATATACTATCTCTATACACATAAAAGAATAATGTTTTTTCCCTCCAATACGTTGTCTCGTATCGCGTATGCTGATTGTGAGTTCCACAACGGCAGGTAAATTAACCCCACGTTGGACACTAGACTTGTTGCAACGTGGTAGTTTCCAAAGGCATGCATGCATGCATTGCTGCTGGTGGGGGGCTGGGTGGGTGATGGGATGGGTTTGTTTTATTTGCACATAAAAAGATGAAAAAAAAAATGGTAATGCACCAGACATCACATTAGTAATGCGCGTTAGAAGACCCTCTTATATTCCGTGCAACAGGTTGCTGTCGTTTAAAAGATTGCATTAGTTTCAGAAGGGAGAGATGGAAAAAAGAGGAAAGAAAAGATGGAAAAAAAAAGAATAAAAATAAAAATAAAAAGTGAATAAAGAACAGGAATCGCGAAAAGAGAGAATAAAAACCGTTGTCTATATTTATTAATATAACAGCAGTAGAGTATATAACATATGTTTTATGTATAAAAGTCGTCGTATTGAAGACAAAACGTGGGTCAGGCAGCAGTGTCGGGCAAGTTACTCCACTGACTCTATTTGGCATTTAATACGAACTCTTCTTGGACCTGCGTATGTATGTACAGGACAGGGAGAATTATTCTCGCGACATGCCGTTTTGGGGATTCCGTTCCTGGCGCATCATTTTTCTTTGCGTTCGTGGTCCCTTCTTTTCGTTGTCGTGGGTGGGGGGACCGGTTTGGGGGTGGGAGTGCTCCTGCGTGTTTGTAGCTGAGGGATCGGTCATGTCCTTCATCCAGGTCCTCCAGTCCATGTTCCGGGCCTTCCAGGTGTCGCCTCGCCAGGCGCGCCAGACGTTTCTGCCCATCCAGGTGGCGCGGAGGTCGGATTCGCGCGCCGCGAGGGTTCGCATCATGGATTCCTTGATGTGGAAGGGGATGCTGAGGTCCTTGCCGCGGGTGGGCATCTCGGCGAGAGTGGTGAGGAGATTGTGTCCGAACTGTGTGGTGGAGAGCTCGCCGAGGTGCGGGGTGAGAAGGGAGACGAGGGATTTCTGGAAGACGGCGTTGGTGGACGGTGTGGTGAGGGCGGTGGTGAGGAGGGTGACGGTGGGGAGGGAGGTCGTTGCGAGGAGGACGAGGTGCGAGGGTGGGAGGGCGAGGAGCGACTCGTGAACGGCTTTGTGGGGGCCTGAGATGGAGAGAATGGTGGTGAGGAGGTTGGCCCCGTGGGACTGGATGGCGTATTCGTTGCGGGAGGGGAGGAGCGGCTTGGGGGTCTTTTTCTTCTTTTTTGCTTCGTTGGATTCTCCGTCTTTTTCATCTGTCTTTCCTTCTTCTCCTTCTTCTTTTTCTTGTGGTTGCTGCTGCTGCTGCTGCTCGGGGAGGCTGCAGAGCGTCATGACCAGATCGGCGGGTTTCTTCCCACATCCTTCCTTGAGACCCTTCATGAGCTTGCGGGTTTGTTCGTGAGCGCCGCGGGCGGAGCAGCGCTCAAAGAGGGTGCGCAGGACGTTGAAACGTGCCTTGGACACGAGCTGCGGCACCGTGGGCGCAATCTTGTCGGCGGCGGCGATGAGGTGGTCTTTTCCGAGGCGGTTGAGCACCTTGATGGCTGGGTAGCACGAGATGTCGTTGCGCACGTAGCCGTCGATGCGCGGCAGGAAGAAGTTTTGGTTGAGCTGTTTGAAGACCTTACCCGGGCAGTGCTGGACGAGTGTCTCGATCAGCCGAGAGCCAATCTGGTCGTAGATCATGCCGTTGATAAACTCGGAGGCGGAGGAGCTCGGGTCTGATAGGGACTTGGGGGCTCCAGGGAGGAGTTGCTGGAGGAGGGATTCTGCACCCGTGGACGTGAGTTGTTGCTGTTGCTGTTGTTCTTCTTCTTCTTCGGCAGCGGTAGCCGCAGTGGCGGCGGCGGTGGTATTTGTGTCCTTCTTGTCGGCCTTGTTGAGCGTCATGTCCAGCTCGAGAAGAAGCTGCAGCGTAGGATTTCCAATGGGATGTTTGGCGAGAACGCGGAGACCAGTGTCGTCCAGCCCGGATGTGGCATCAGCAATGATTTTGGTCACGGCCATGGCAAAGGACGCCGGGACGGCCCTCGTCCCCTTGTTCTGCTCATCTGCGGCCGCAGAGCCCGCCACCGAGATGTTCTCCTTCTTCTTGCTCTTCATGAGCGTTTTGACGGACGCATCGTCGAGCGGTCGACCCGAAAGGACCAGCAGGAGAACGCGCAGCGTGTGTGAGGCAAACCGGTCCGTCAATAGGAAGCTCAGACTGCCTTCGAGCTCGTCTAGCGTCGCCAGGAACAGTTCCTCCATGGAGGCCTCGGGCTTGTTGTGGTCATCCCCGGATGTCGCGCCGCGCGTGTCCAGCATGAAGCCGGCAAGTTCCTGCGTCACCACGCCGGCGGAGCGAAGGAAGAGCGCTTCGCAGCAGTGACTGGCGAAGCGATGCTGCACCAGCGAGAGGAAATGGCTGCCAAAGGCTTCAAAGAGGTGCTTCTTCTGGGACGTGTTGGACAGCTGAATCAGTCTCTCCATGAGCCGTGAGCACGATTGGCTGCTCGCGAGCTTCAGCTCCTTGCCCTCCGCTTCTTTAAAGACGCTCTCCAGGAACATGTCTCGGTCTTGAGTCGTGGGGAATTGGTTCAATTCGAGCATTTCGTCGGCCCGTCGAAAATACTCTTGCTCCTCGTCGGCCAGCATGCCAAAGAATTCCTTTTCTTCCAGCCCATTTCCGTTGCCGTGATGATTTCGGTCTTGATTCTGGTCTTGATATTGGTAGTCCTGGTAGGCTTGCGAGACGTACTCATCGGCGCCGGCTTGCACGTCGTGATGCTCGTCTCCAGTCCGCTGGCGTTTTGAAACGCTACCATCGGCGTCGCCTCTGGCTTCGTCATTGCGCTTACGCTTTCGTTCCTCGCGCTGAGCGCCGCGTTTCGTCCGTGGCTTCGGCATTTGTCCAGAATTGCGCGACCTGGTAATGGCGTTGTGTTGCGAGGTGAAGAAAAAGAGGCTCCTTAGTCGGGAACCGAGAGAAACCCAGCAGGTCTCTCCATCGCCCGAAACTTTTTTTTCCCTGCCCTCGCCTGCGGGTCTCATCTTATCTTATCTTATCAGGCTTGTCCTAGGGAGAAAGAGGAAGGAAGGTTGGAGGTGTTTCCTATTGTGACTCCACATTGAATTTAATATCACCTTGACACGAGTGAACGAGGGGCCCTTGTGTCTTTTTCACTGCAAAAGATACGCAAGTGATAAATCTATTTTTTTCGTCTTATTTTCATAAATACATGTTCTAGTTATCCCAATTCATTGTACTTCTCATGACTCTTTTGTAAATTGCATTCCCACAAAGTCCCTTTCATGCTTGCTATGCCACTTCGGACGCAACCTCCTCCAAGGCTTTTGTCAAGCCCTCGACCGTCCCAGCCAGCGTCTGCACGTTGACCACGACTCGCAAGAAATGCCCGACATCTCCCGGGGCATAGTCCACCATGAAGCCTCTGCTCATGAGTCTCTCGACGATTCTTTCTGTTCGTCCCGTGTTGGTCGCTGCATCATCAGATAGCTTGCCTCCAGGCGCGTAGTAGAAACACACCTGCAGACAGGGCGGGGGAACTGTCGACACCATGACAAAGTTGCCCGTCTTCTGGACCGACGTGTACAGGTATGAGGCCATGTCGAAGGCGTGGTCAATCTGCTTCTCGAAGCCGTCTGCGCCGTAATACAGCCAGGCCAGGGCGACCTTGAGGCTGTCGCCGCGACGGCCGCACTGCAACGTCAGATCGGCCAGGTCCCACGCCTCCTCGTTGACGTTTGTGTGAAAGAGGTATCCCGCGGCTGTGCTGTTGGCCTTGTTGAACAGGTTCATGTCCGGGCCAAGGAGAAAGGAGCACGTTGTCGGAGCATTCATCATCTTGTGAGGGTTGATGGTGATGGTGTCGGCCAGATGTGAGCCATTTACCTTCCACTTATGCCTGGCAGAGAAAACGACAGGTCCGCCCCAGCTGGCGTCAATGTGCATCCAGAGCCCAAACTCTTTACAAATCGCCGAGATCTCTTGGAAGGGGTCGTAGGAACCCCGAACTGTTGATCCAGCGGTGGTGTTGACATAAAGAGGTGTCTTGCCTTCGGTTTTGGCCCGGATAACCAGCTCACGAAGAGCATCTGCCTTCATGCTCCCATCCTTATCCACGGGGACTTTCCACACATTGGCGGAGCCGAAACCGCAAATCATGGCACTCTTTTCCACGGAATAGTGCCCATGGGCACTGGTGAAGACAACAAAGTCATATTTGCCGTTGCCGTCAATCTTGGTATCTGGGTAGAGAATGTTTCGGGCCACTACGAGCGAGGTGAGGTTTGAAGAACTGCCTCCCTGGCACGATATACCACCGGCTCTTGGGCCGGTAAAGCCAAACTTGTTTGCCAATGCGCGTGCCGTCGTCTTTTCAATGACGGTTAGTGCCGGCGAGACCTGATATACGTGCAACTGTTGATTGGCACGAATTAGTACAGGTTTTTTTTTTGTTTTTTTTTAAAGAAAAAAGAAAGAAAGAAAGAAAGAAGAAGAAAAAAGAGGAAGGGGGTAATCTCAATCAAAGAGGATCAAGAGTATCCTCTCTCTCGCACGCGGAAAGAATGGGCGGAGAATCTGCTTACATTGGTGTTGAGGACCGACAGCAAAACGTCAGAAATAACACCGACCTGAAATTGAGTCAATACTTGGTTGATGGCTTTCCCGAGAAAGAGAAGACATGGGTGAGTGTCTTTTTTGCATTCTTTTTCCTCCTTGTCCTTTGGCAAGGGAATAATCCCCTTTGGGAAAGAACTCCCTTTGGGAAAGAGAAGAAAACACGAACCGGGTTATTGCTGGCATACAGCTTGTCCATGAAACCCTGATCCCAGGTATTGACACTGTATTTGAGAACGTCTGCAATGGCCTGCAAGAGTCCATCTCGACCCTTACCCTCCGAAGGCAGAACCAGGTTGAGTTGTGCGACTAGCTTTTCGGGCCTAATACTTTCTACCAGCACATTACGCGGGGTTCCTGCAGGATCCAGGGGCAGACGACCGGTTTGACGGTCAGCAGCGGCATCGTCGGCTGCTTTCACAAACGGCACGATCATGTCACGCACGGCCATTAAGAGCTTTTTTTTTTTTAATGGTTACCCCAGAACAGTCGGTCAGTCTCCAGTCGGCCTGAGCAAAAAGCAACCTCCTCATCAATCAAGCACAAGGTCAAAGCCACATACATCATCCAACTCCTCAGCTCTGTGTAACTGGGTGGTGTCACGGTTGATCGCATGACCAGTGTCGTGATTGGCGGAGGCGGTCATTTTTTTCCCTTTGCTGGCGCAGGCGCTTTGTTCTGAGACTTTTGCTGCAGGGTAGGTAAACCTGGGGGGGGGGGGGCGGAGCGACGCCTTGGGAATATTCAAAACGGGATGAAGCGGCTGTTGATTTATTGACTGGTGAATTTGGGGAATTTTCTGGACTGTGAATATACATGGGATGGACACCGAGCAGAGGAAAAAGGAGACTGGAAAGGGGGGTGGCTAACAAAAACAGCAGAGCGGATTGCGGAAAAAAAACTAGTTCGTCCATGAGGTCTACCGGGACGGACTAACAACGATGGGCGAAGACGGAGCCCGCAAAAAGTGGGCGTCAACAATAACGGCGAAGCACATATTGGGATGAAGAGTGTTTGCTGTGTGTTGTGTTTGCTGTGCTGTGTTGTGCTGTGTTATGTTATGTTATTTTCATGTTATTTTATTTTTTGCTGGGTTCTTTGAATAGATGAAGCAATCGACAGGTCTGGACGGCATCAAGCACAGAAAACGTCATGTACACAGCGTGCATGTCTCCAAGCATCGCAAATGACAAAATACTTCATCACATCAACCATCACAAAGCTTCAATGCAAATGCAAATCCAAAACGTCGCCCCGGTTCCTCGGCAGGCATCGCAGAACTGTGCCTTTCGAGTTTTCCCAGGAATATGGGACGCGGCTCGTTAATGCCGAGGCTACCCATATTTAGGGAGCAGTTTATTGGAGCAGGTCCGGGTGCTTAGCTTACGTCCAATCAGCTGTTTGGAAGAAGAAAAAAATTCAGGTGGGTTAGGTACGGAGGTATTGTGCCTGGTCGGCATCGAGAATGGTTGTATTGTACGGGCCAAATGGCATTACGGAAGACGCTTCAAAAAATTGTGCTTGACGAGTGAGGTTTTCTTCTTCTTTGCATCGTTTTACAGACGGCACGTGGCGGTATGGAAAAGGGAAGACGCAGAATGCAGGCCATCGGCGTAGAGTTCCAAAACAGAAAAAAAATGAATGGAAGATTCATCATATGCGGGTGATGGGTGATGAATATTGCATTTTCCCCCACTTCATCTTTCACCGGCTGCCGACTCCCGAGTGAGGGAGGGGGGGATGACCACACTTTCTGTATCGATAACGTCGTGAGGCCCCCAAGAAAAGAAAAAGGAAAAGAAAAAAAGTCTCGAATCCAGGGACACGCAAGGCAAGCCGTGCACACTCGACAACGTTCTACGGGTACCGTTGAAGGGGTCGTCTGTCCGTCCGTTGGTCGTGTTTGACGCCCAAATCCTGCAGGGGACGCCAAGGCCCTGTCCTACGCTTCTCAAAGCTAAATGCAGTAAAACAACGAACAACAAAGAGTATGTCGTGTTGTACAAAATCCGCCTATTGACGATTTTTTTTTTTCATCGGTCGGAGAGAAATAGAGGGGGGATGTGGAATGAGGACAATGGTAGGCGCGGTCTAGCGGCTGATGAGGAGAGAGGGGCGGAGGGAGGGGGAACGACGGCGGCCCTGTACGGCAAGCGTAAGCGGGGAAGCGAAGCGGCTGGGGGCATCTTCGGATTAATGTATGATTATTGTCCGGAATAGTTATTGCCGAAGACGCTGTTTTTTTTTTTTTTTTAAAAAAAAAAAAAAAAAAAGGGGGGGGGACAACTTACAAGGAAAGCAGACCTTTTTCTCTTTCCTTTTTTTTTCCCAGGCCGTGTCCGGATGTGGTGCCTGTGTCAGATCTCGCTTGCAGATGGACCGTTGCACGACGGGGTTTTCGCCTCGGCAGCTGATAGGAACTAGGTCCGTTTTGACAGAGCGTACATGCTGTGTGTATCAAGAAGAGCAGGGCAAAGAAAGGAAAAGGAAAGGAAAAAGAAAGGAAGAAAGCATTCATACATAATAAGGTAAGTACTTGCTATGTGACATGCATGCGCATACTTTCGGCCTCTGTTGTCGTTGTCCCCACTCTCACAGCCCCTTTGGCCTCCGGCTGGGGACATGATTTTCTGGGTTATGCCTTTTTTTTGTTGTTGTTTTCTCCCGAGCTGTCCGTCCGTCCGTGTATCTTGTCTGTGCGTAGATGGGCATCCGTGGATGGGAGCTGAATATTGGTGTCTTCCGACGTGCCGGAAGAGTGCCCGCCGTTGGTGTGCTGTGTGGTGTGCGGTGCGACCAAACTTGTTGAAGACGTTGCGGTGCGAGCGGGCGAGCGAGAGAGAGAGAGTGGCTGTGTCTCCTGCCTCTTTTGCCTCCTGCCTCTCCTTCCTACTTTCGATGCTGTGCCTGCGTCGTTCCCGCCTTGCATCCATCTGCGCTGCACCTTCCTTGCGTCTGCCAGTCCGCACCAGTACCAGCACCAGCACCAGTACCAGTACCAGAACCAGAACCAGATGCCAAGTGCCAAGAACCTTAGTATCAAGTGCCAAGCGCCAATGCCCAGTGTCAAGTGTCAGTGCCAGATCAAATACGCTCATGGAAGACCGATTCCCTAGGGTCCTGCAGGGCAAATCGACCAGACGCATTGTGTGTGGGGATTCTGGACCGGCCCGCCATTGTCCACCCGCCAGAGACAAGAGCAAGACCAGACCAGTGACCAGGACTAGGCGTAGTTGAAGGTCAAGCTGTGTGTACTGTGTGTGTACTTGGGCAGGCTCGTCGCGCCAAGGCCGTCGTGTTTGGGTACTCGTGCCAAAGTGGTCCCACTGACAGACAACAGACGCCCCCCGTATCCTCAGTCTCTCTCCCTTGGAGTCTCGACGTCTCGACGTCTCCCTCGACGTCTCCCTTGTTTCTTGCCTGTTGCATTTGCCTCTTGCATCTTGCCCACGTACCTGCCTGATCACGTCCGGCGCGACAGCAAAGCAGCCGCCATCTGCAGCAAGCGTCCTTTCATCATGGCCCACCTCTCCTCAATATCCTCAATATCCTCAATATCCACCCCCGGTCCCCCCCGGGCCCACCCCCCATGCAACCCCACCAGCAAAATATCAGTCATTCTCAACCAACAGTTGAGACGGGTTGGCCCCTTGAACCAGTTGGTGTCTGGACGCCACCTTTTTTTTCCTCGCAAGATTACATGACACTCGACAATTTCTGCATTCTTGGTAGATACCCTCCTCCTCCTGTCTTGCGCTGCAGGCAGGCAATCTCGCTCGCAAGTAGGACGGGTCGGCCCAGCCCAAGCATAATCCCGCGTCCTCACCCTCACCCTCTTTGTGAAGCACCCTGAGACCGCGTCAGTCATTTTGTTCTTAGAAAGAGCTCTCAGTCTCGCACCTCTCTCTCTCTTTTATCTTTCTCCTTCTTCTTCTCTCCTAGCGAGCAAGACGTCTCATATCAAGTTTCTTTCATTTTCCGTTTCCCTTTTTTTTTCCGCAAATGTATTGCTTCCATCCATCTACTTAAACCGGTCACTGAGACGAATTTCACCTTGCCATCAAGGTAAAGCCGTCTTCCCGAGCGTCTCCCTTGGATCTCCGCATGACTCTCGACGACAACAAAGTTTGAGTCTTTTGTTTGATGTCGATCCGCGCTCATACATATTACATTCATCTATTCTTCATCCTACCATAAAGAGCTAGCCGCGAAACAAACGTCTTTCCCCTTGTTTCCCACTCTCACGCCCTTTTCTTTTCGTCTTTTCTAATTTTTTTTCTCTATTTTTACCCCGTCATTTTTTTTTGTTTTTAATTTTGTTTCATTTGTTTTTCCATATTCTACAAGCTCCTTTTCCTTTCTTCCTCCACGACAACTCGCCATGTCTTCTCAGCCAGATCAAAGACCGGCTGTGCCCATCTCCATCACCATCTGTGGTGATGGAGGCTGCGGAAAGTCCTCCATTACTCTACGACTGGTCCATTCGCAATGGACGTCCGACTATGATCCCACCATTGAGGATTCCTACAGCATCACTCGTCGCATCGACGGCACCACCTATCATCTTTCCCTGACAGACACGGCTGGCCAGGAAGAGTATCGCGGCATGTGGGCGTCGACAAACCTCGGTGCAGATGCCTTTCTCATGGTCTATGACATTACGTCGCGTGACTCGCTCGAATCTCTGCAGTACTTTGATGATCTCATCGAAATGGAGTCGGAAACTCGCCGCGACAATGCGGAACGCGCTCTCAGAGCAGGCATCAGACCAAGCCAGGTCGACAGCAGGAGCAGCGCCATGGGGGGCGGGTGCAGAGCTGTCCCTCCCATCAAAATCGTAGCCGGCAACAAGTGCGATTTGCAGGAGAGCCGCCAAGTCTCTGCCGCCATGGGCCTTGATTGGGCGCGCAAACGAGGCTGCGGCTTCATGGAAACGAGTGCCCGCCTCGAGGTCAACATTGAAGAGACATTTTCTCTCATTGTCCGCCGTGTCGTGGAGAGACGACGACTCGCCGAGATTGGCGTGCTGGATAACACGGAGCTGAATTCTCGCGGCATGACAAGACCGCTGTCGCCTCTTCCAACGGATAGCGAGTCTGAAAAGAGAGTGCAGTCGAGTTTCCCCGCCGAGAAACGCGCTGGCTGCTGGCCAAGCGGCTTCTGGAAGAGGCTTCGATGCTGGTGAACCAAGTTGATCCAACTAGGTTACCCTACAAAAAAACGGCTCGGGAAAGTGCCTGGCGTGCTCTGTGTCTGTTCTTGTTGTGTGTGTGCCTGGAGCGCTGTTTATATATCGTGGTTGCCTTTCGGCCTCTGCCCTCACCCTCCTTTATCGCTTGGTGTAAATGTGTTGGATATGTTTTCGGTCCCATCTCGTCCCTGTTAGTGGGCGATTCAGCTCTCGTTTCCTTTGTTCTTTTTTTTTTATTCTGTTCGGGCTATCAGCTTTTAGCGTTTTACCCACCCTTTCTGTGGTCCAGGGAATCATCTCGTGGTCCAGAAACGTCAGTCTTTTGGGTTCCTGCATTGAAACACAGCCGCCAATATACCCGCCGCTAAACAATGTCCAAGCCGTGAATGTGTTCTTGTTTTTTGTTATCGTCCAGTTTCATGTGTTACCTGGTGTGAAGTCCGTGATGCATGCATTTCTGACCGTTATGTATTTCTAACTAATAGTGTTGCAACGACGCGTTTTCTTTTCTCGTAGTCCGGGGGCTCTATATATATTGGTCGAGTAAATAGTTATGGACGCTTTGGCCGCAGTACAGTATCTGCTGCTTACTAGTCCTATATCGCGCCATTTCAATCTTGTTGTTTTAATCCTTTTCTTGTTTTTCTTCTATTATCATCTTGGCCTTTCTTTTCTATTTATATTTTCGAAGCTTTTCCTTTTCTAAAACCCAAGATTCCCGTCCAATTCGCCACCCAAACCCCACCCTACACCACACCCTCCCATACACACACACGAAAACCAATGTCTCTCAGGTAAACGAGTACCCAAACGGGAAAATCAATGGATACGTAAACAAATGGTCAATACATGTTTAATGTGCTAGAGCGTCATTATTGCACGACACAAGGGGTGGTTGGGCTTCCAGGTTTTGTTGGAATGGAGGCGTGTTTCGGGGGATTTGGTGGTGGGATGGGGGTGACGAATGGGCAATGATGGGGGGCTTGAAAGGTGCATGATGGGTGGGAGAGGCACACGTCCATGTACGTACATAGATCTATGCTTTATTCTTTTTTTTTCCCCTCCTTTTTTACTTGTTTAAAACTACTTACCTAGAGTGCCGCGCGTGTTCCCCCTCCCCGCCGTGTATACTACGCTACAGTCGTGTGTTGAACAGATGATAAGCCTCCTCCATTCATTCAGGCTGCCCCCCTCCTGATGCAGCAAAATAAAATAGCAGGAATGAAATGTGCCCCATAGCGCCAGTACCAAAGTCTACCAAGCCAAAATTTCCTCGGAATGAAAAATCGAAAGTCAAAAAAAAAAAAAATTTACGACTCCCTCGTTGCTAGCCAGTCCTTCCATTTTTTAAACTCGGGATAGTTCATGCTTGCCTTTCGACCTTGGTATCGCGTCACCTTCAAGGCGAGCGTCTTCCATTTGGAGCGGCCGCCCATCCAGCCCGCCTTGCGGATTAAGCTGTAAAGCGTCTCGTCCTTGGTCCAGCCCTGCTCGGCGGCCACGTTGGGAAGATATGTGGCTCCGTAGCGGTGGCCGTTGTCGGTAAAGGATAGCCTGATGCCGTGGGTGCCAATGTCCCAGTCGTAGGCATCGTCTGCCTCCTCGAAATCCGTCAATAGCGTCACGGCGGACTGGAGCTTGGGCATTTCTTTCTTGGAGATGGGAGGGAAGCGAGTGTCGTTCAGGCCAGAGATGACGGCGTATTCGGGGATGCCCACGGACAGCGGTTGTGACTCAAATGTGCCGATGCAGCCGCGAAGGGAGACGTCGTCGTCGTCGTCGTCGTCATCGTCGTCTTCACGGCGGATGGTGTTCCAGGTGACAAAGAGAGGCGCTGATGTTGTGCTGAGTGAGAGGGAGGACGTGGAGGTTGCGGGGGTGGTGGAGGAGGACCAGGCGGGCGAAGTGGAGGAGGAGGACTCGGACGAGTCGGCTGTGTCGGCGGCGGCGGCGGCGACGGCAGCAACAGCGAGACTTCCCAGGTCGGACGTCTTGGAAGCGTTGTCCAAGGAGTCGGATAGAGAGCTCTGGTAGAGCGCGTACAAGGCCTCGACCTCGCTGAGCGGGAGGGCTCTCCGATTATCGAGGTGAGCATCGAGGGCCTCGAAGCAGGCGAGGCAGTGGACGGGGGTTGCCATGGCTGGCGGGGTGAGGGTTTCTTGAAAACAAAATAAAAAAAAAGGGTGGAGAGGTCTTCGATGTCAGAGTTGGATCGAGAAGCGAGGGAAAATTGACTGATCAAAGAACGAAACAGAAAACCAACGAGAGGCAAAACGTTTGGCAGCTGAAAAGGAAAAAGAAAAAAGAGGAGGCAGTGGAGCAGGCCGACGGAGAAAAGGCCGCGTGCTGGGTAACCAGCTCGGCGTGTTTCGACACTCGACACACGGATGTGTTGTATATTTGAGCACAGAATTTGAGTCCCGTATTGAGGACGTGTTGAGAGATGAGAATAGGCCAGAGGTCGACGAAGCGGTGGTGTTGGGACTTGGGAGAGGGCATCGAGGGCCTTTCTTTCTCAAACCCCACATTCCACATCATTCCACATGCACATTCACGGACAAGTGACAAACAAGGTGGAGATGGTGGAGACTGGAGCCATGTTGGGGTGGGGCAGAGGCGGCGTGGTGGGTCTTTGTTGGAATAAGGTAGAAATCTGTCCAGGCTCCGGACTCCAGACTCCAGATTCCTTATTACTTTCATCGGCCCAGTCAACCAGTTGGCTGTCGACGATTCGATGAAATACCAGACAATATCATTGCTGCGCGGTGCTCAAGACCTCGAGCGAGGCAATCCATCCCATGTTCGAACTTGTCGATGAAACCAGCGTCAGCGGTGGATAAAAGGCAAATCGCGAATCCGTTCGGCGGTCCGCTCGAGATCAATGTCTCCGAGCAGAACTTGCAAGGAGATGCTTGGTGGAAGTTGGGCAAGATTCTGAGACCTGCCGTGGCCCTGAGCTTAAGAATCAAGCCTTCACAGGAAATATGATTCGTAGTCAGTAGATGGAACTGTTCGTGGCAAGTTTTAAGACTGACCGTCCATTTTCGAGCCTGTTCAAGTTTTCTCATTCGGCGTCATGTGCAAAGTGTGCTGAGCAAATCGCCAAGAGCATCAGGCTCCCCCCTTCTTCCGAACATATGGCCATCGGGCATTGACTGGGCTATCTTGCAAGTCTTCTCGTCTGTTCATGCGCATAGTACATCTCGAAAAGCCGTTGACGTCGTGCAGGAGATGGAATCCCAACAATGACTCGCAGGCCAAGTCTTGCCAGACTGTCGGCTGCTGCCAAGAATCCTTTGTTTCCAAAAAAGAGCAGAGCTCCGATATTAATTTTTTTCATTTGCCAAGCTTGTTTTTATCTTTTCTCGAGTTCCTTTTTTTTCCCCTTTCTTTCAAGAGAAAAGAAAGTCATGCCATCTTGTAACGTAGTAGTATTCCGTCTGCTAGTGCATATTCCCTCAGAGACCGAGATCCGACGACTCCCACGGGAATGGAAAACGCGCAGCAAAAGACATTGTGCAATGCGCGGCAGCAAAGTTTGGGACAATATCCGTCGCCTACATAATGACCAGGCTCTTCGAATCACAATATTCACCAATCACCCTTCCCGCGCAGCCCGACGAGCTTGGTCCGCCTGTTTCCGAAATCAGACCACTAGAGCACACTGAATCCAAACAACTGTCAAGCTTCTTTCTTGACTGAGTTTTTCTTTTCCTGTTCTTTTTGTACTTGGTATAACCAAAATTTCTCCCATGACGCCGTCTCCTGTGACCCAGCAACAAGAGAACGACATGGTCGTTTGATCATCACGGTGAAAAAATGGCAGTCCCAAGTTCCGCAACTCATAAATATGCCGCATTTCTATTGATTGGCTCATCGTTGCCGTGTTGTTGTCACATTGCATAGATTTCCGGTTCATTATATCCTGCAAGGTCTCACATGCTGTGACAGTGTATTCCCTTTTCTCTTCCATCTCTTCCCAGGAGAAGAAGAGAAGGATGGGGCAACTTTGGAAGATGATGGCAAAGAATGGAGTCTTTCTGGACACATTGATAATTTAGGGTACCTGCTGTCATTTTGATGTATCCGGAGAGAAGTCTTGCAGCTTCGGTCAGAGCTCTGCCAAGGGACGCTTGGTAGGAGATCCTCGTGGTTCTATGGAAAAGCCCTTATCAAATTCTACGTCATATTCACACCCTCGATAGACAGCCCATGTGATGTGGAATGTATGGGCGATGTCAAAAGTGTAAGAAGGCAAAACTCGTGTATAATTCATTTACATACCACCTTAAGCAGACATGGGCTTTGACAATGGTGCCTTAAACGCCGGGTTGTCTTATGATAAAGGGTATTTCACTTTCCTTGCAAGTTTCCTTTAGAAAGAGTCTTGTCTCTTGTTGACAAAACAAAAAGGACTTCAATCTTCCTTTGCAAATTATTAGAAAGATTTGTGGACCTTGGGATTCTATTCTAGAATTCCAGCACCAATTCCACCTCCGATCCCACCTCCGATCCCACCCTCCATCCCGTCTCCGATACTCCTTCTGATCCCCCTCTTCCAGATCCTTTGTCAAACTCAAGTGCCCCCCCTTTAGAAAAGATAAAAACTTCTACGGAATCCACGCTCCCAGCGGTGTGGAACCTACCGAGTGACGCATGTCCCCAGCGGCAACGACTTGGCACATCTCGAGGCTTGGTACTCGTTTCATCCAGCCATGCGGTTTCAAGGGTATATGCGCCTCTGTTGAGATCGCGGAACCTATAAAAGCAGAGGGAATGTCCTTGCTGCCGTGCTAAAAGAACTCATTCACCCATCCTGTGTCTATATATACGCGGGACAAAAGGAGCAACGCGGACAGAGATTATCCCATCTCATTTTACATACTTTTTCAGAAAAGAACAAGAAAGAAGGAAAAACATCATCATCATCATCAACAACAACAACAACAACGCTTTACTACTTAAACCTCACATCATACTATTACCCACGCACAGCATACTCATCCTCAAACATGAAATTCCTGGCTTCGACTCTCGCCGTCATGGCCATGGTCTCTTCCGCACAGGCATGCCAGTGTCTGTCAATTGATAATCGCCATGTCAAGCGCGCCACCAGGACGTGCTGCTGGCGAATCGGCGTGCCCATGGTGGGAAGTATTTGCCCCAGGCCCGACGAGCAGGGTCCGTCGCTTAGGATGAGGGCGTTCCATGATTGCTGTTGGGAGCTTGACTCCAAGTCGGACTGCTGGTACTAGGATGGGTGTGGATGACTTGCGCGGCTTCGCCTGTTGTGTTGGGGTGAGGCGGGTCCCAGGACAAAAGAGAAGGAGGGGAAAATAATAATAAATGTCAGTATGTAGCAGTGGTGATGGGTGGCTCTGAACTGGGGCGTTGTCTTTTTCGTTAATTGGGGGGGGGGGGGGGGGGGGGGTTGGTTCTTGCTGTTCGTCTGTGCCTGGGCTTTCTGGTGTAAGGAGCGAGATTAAGGGTGTGAGGATGGAGTGAGAATGAAGGCAAGGAAGTGGAGGTGGTGGCTCGATTCACGGTATAGAACAGGAGGAGTGGGTGAAAGGGGGGCAACTATATGTCAATCTGAGTCTTTTTACTGCTTTATACGCGAGAATACATCTCTGACGTCTTCGATGGTAATGATCTCGTCATGCATCACTGTTGTGAGGAGAAAAAGAGGGACAGCCTCGTCCGGACTCCGGACCCGGTCCGGCCTGGACGGAGGCGAGACCGGCCGAGTCCCGATCGATAATTACTCGGGGCCAGACGCCCGTATTGCGCAGCCGCACAGAGCCGCTACCCAGAACTCATGTCTTATTGGTACTAGAGCGAGTCGCATCTGCGGATGATCTTTTCCCGTCTCATTGACGTAGTAGACCTCTGTAAGAAATCAAGCCTCCGGAGCGCGAGTCACGACTCGGCTCACCAGCGCTACCACCCCACGCCTGCGCCGCTGCGCCATTCATCTTTCAGTGCCTGCCGGACTCCGATCTACTCCGTAGTTCCCACCCAGTGCTCCGTCGGGGCCAGCCAGCCACCGCAGCCGTGTTGTGATGGAGCGTCTCGACTTTTGTCCTGAAGCACGCCTCCGCGTTTCAGCGTGTTTGGGCCGTTGTCCCCCATTCTTTCCCACAAAGTTCAGCTTAATAATGCAATCAGTCAGAGATGAGTGATTGGAGGTCTCCAGGAAATATATATGTACCATGTCCACGTTCCGTATTCGTCGAGCGTGCGTACATTTCTACCCCCGAGCTTTTGTCATCAAATCCTCCGCTTGGCACATCGAAAGAGAGATCGACATTTCTCTTTGATTTATTTCGCCATTTCTCGGTATTTCGTACCCTTTTCTTCCATCTTTCCCGTCCAGATCAGATTAATATCTATTCCTGCTTTTTTCTCTATTTGTTTTCCATTACCGGTTTTACTCCTTCATTTTTTTCTTTCCCGTCTCCAACAAGAAAACATTGCCACACTCCCACCATGAAGTTCATCATCCTGACCCTCCTGGCCATCACCACCACCGTCATGGCTTTCCCTCAAAGTACGTTCTTTCCCTTTCTCCGATCAATCACGGTGGCCAAGAAATGCAAAACAGCATGAGTCGAGAAAGCAAATAATAACGAATACAACTTTTATGTCTTTTTTCCCCCTCTTTACAGGTAGACATGACGTCTTTGTTCGCCAGGACGGCCTGGTCGACGCGCAGAAGCCCGCCATGACGGATAAGCAGGGCAATGTGGTGCCGTTTGATACCAAGGGCGTCAACTTGGCCAACACGGATGCTGGGATTGAGTAATCCAACACACAGACACACTAAAAGAAAAGAAGAAGAAAAAAGAAAAGAAGAAAAGAGAATGACTCAACCGCCGAGGGGTCATGTGTTTTATCCGGATCGGGGATTGCACGCTCAACTTTTGCTTTTCGTTCTTTTTTTTTTGTTTGCTCCATAAAAGGGAGGAAATGGATGGGTAATTTTGGGAGGGGGTTCCATGGATGAAAGAGGAGGACTGTGTCTTTCTTTCTATTTTTTTTAATATAAGGGTAAAAAGTTTGGAATTACTTTCAACACGTCCTGCATAGAACGGGGCAGGGAGATGGAAAATCATATCTTTTGTAAACCCGTGCTTGGTTTGCTCCAATCATTCGGCCCTCGTGTCTTGTAAAGCGGCGAGGCATTCCATTGATGCAGTGAATTTGTTCGTCCCTTGGGTCAGCTCTGCGCTCAGCCGCAGGCCTCGTGTCGGGCCGCCTCATTCAGTGTCGCGGGAATAGTCTGACGACACTTTTGTGCCTGAGGAGTTTCAGGTGGAATAATGTAGATCGGATTTTGCTAGCGACAGTTCGGTTGACAATAAAAAACAATCTTCAGCCTCAACCAGCCGTAGACTCGTACATATCATACATCATGATAGTCCACAAAGTAAAGAATGAGTACATGAATGGCAAAAAAAAAAAAGTAACAAAAAATAGCAAAAAGAAATTACCCAAAAATCTTCCTAAAGACTCCCCTGATACCAGAAGGTTTCTTCTCCTCCTCACGCACTTTCTTGCTTCGCTCATCCTGCCTGGCTTTGCGGGCCTTGTCCTCTGGAACTTTCTTGCCAGTGTCGTCAGCAGGTGCTGAGCCGCTTTTAGACGAAGATGTCCGTGTCGTCACGTCAGCCGACTCTCTCGTCTTGGAACTCTTAGTGCGAGATTGGTCGGTCGAGGTACGTTTGAGGCCGTACTTGGATCGGGTACGCTTAGGAACGTCCGGACCACCCCTGGACTCCTCAATAGGAACCTCTACTAGAGTCTCTCCAGCAATCTTGGGGGCCATGCCAGTGCCCACAATGCCCTCGGCATTCTTGACATCAAAGAACTTCTTTTCAATCTGCTGTATAGCAGTTGGTTCTCTGTCAACAGGAGACGTAGCAGAGGACACGCGCTCGGATCTTTGCTGGCTAGAGTGGCTATATCGACGAGAGGAGCGATGATGACTCTTATCCGTAGGAGTATCTGGTTCACGGCTCCTGTGATCTCTATGCGTGGAGTGCTCAGACTTTTCTGATCTTTCATGACGTTCGCGACGGTCTTGGCGCTCATGTCGATCTGAGCGCTCGCGACGTTCATCGTCAGGTGTGCGAAGCTTCTTCTTTCCAGAACTGCCAGAGCTTTCTCCAGAGAAGCCGCTGTCGCGTCTTCTAGGTGTTCTTGGTGGCGTCTTAGAAACAGACTCCTCAACACTGTCAGAGCGATGACGGCGGCTATGAGATCCATGAGAAGAATGGCGTTTACTGTCTCGGAGCTCCTCATCCTCCCGGCTGCGAGAGGAACGCGCAGAGTGGTAGGAGGAATGAGATGACTGGCGATGTCGACGACGCCTCTCCGATTCTGCTTCACCACTGGAAGTCCGATGGCGTCTAGAAGATTCGTCTGCAGAAAAGTCAGTATCAAGCTGGTTCGAGTTCTCCTCAACTCTCCCCCGTGCAATTCCCGACGGAAGCCCTTCTTCGCCATCCTGGGAGTTGCCAGCCCTGGGGCTGGCAGGAGGGCTCAGAGCTTCCGCGGCGGCATACATAACAACTGCGGCTGCTACAGTATCCTCAACATCTCGGGCAGCCAGCTTCTGTCTGCGTCTCAATGATTTCGCACGCTGTTGCTCTACCATGGCAGCATCTGGAATGATGATAGCAGGAGTTGGAGCACGCGGATCGGCCTCGAACGGAGTAATCGGAGCTTCAAGGCTCCTAGTTTGCTCCGTCGGGGTTTCAGAGGCAGTCAGCTCAGTCTGACACACTGGAGGCTCAGCAGTCTTCGAGGCATTCGATTCATCGACCGCCGCGTCCTTGGCCAGCTGCTCCTCTTCTGCCCCAAGCGCGTTCGAGATTTCTGGCACTGTGTCGATGGCATCTCGAGAAATTGTTTCGCGGGAATCTGGAACTGCCGCCGCCCCAGCAACACCTGCCACGGCGGCGAGTCCCGCAGAACCGAGAGCAATGTTCGTGATTAGACTCTGTTCACTTGGGGAAGCCTCTGGACCGACGCCATCCACTGTCTCCTCTTCCGGTGCAGTTGCTTCGATTTCCTCGGATACAACGGTGGCAGCATGATCGGCTCCAGTCACGCATTCACCGGGATTGTCTGTGCTTGTCTGAGACTCAAGAGCATCTATAAACTGGTCGAGCTGGTTATCTTCGGGCTCGTCGTCCACAATGACTGGATTATCGTTGAGGTCATCACTGGCGACAGTGAGCTTTTCTTCTTCAGCCGCCATCTCAGGCTCGTCTGCCACTGCTGTATGGGTAGCTGATATCGAGGACGGCTCTTCCCCAACGTCTTGTAGAGGCGAAGCAATAGGCTCGGACTCCTCCAACACGGCAGCATCGATTAGTTGATCTTTGTCGAGTGTCTCGATTTGAGTTTCCGCAAGTTCTTGCGAATCCTCGACGGCTTCAGGCAATTCAGGGTTGACCTCCAGCGATACAATATCAGGTCCAGTGTCAGAGGTAGCTCCATTTGCGGAATCAAGAGTCTTGAGTTGAGTTTCCGCTAGGTCTTGCGAATGATCAACCACGAAATCAGGCAGTTCAGTGTCAACCTCGAGTGATGCAATATCAGGTGTAGTGTCAGAAGCAGCTCCATCTGCGGAATCAAGAGTCTCGATGTGAGTTTCCGCCAGGTCTTGCGAATCCTCGACGGCTTCAGGCAATTCCGTTTTGACCTCAAGCGATGCAATATCAGGTCCAGTGTCAGAGGTAGCTCTATCTGCGGAATTAAGAGTCTCGATTTGAGTTTCCGCCAGGTCTTGTGAATTATCGACAACGACATCAGGCATTTCAGTTTTGACCTCGAGTGATGCAATATCAGGTGTAGTCTCAGATGCAGTTCCATCTGCGGAATCGAGGTTATCTGCCACGATCTCATTGGCGTTCTCGGCTTGTTCGGGGACAGATGCTCCGCCTGTGAACTGAGGTTCCATTTCTTCTGAGGAAGGCTCGTCCACTGGCTGAGCCAAATTTTCTTCCGCGGCTGTTTCCACCGTTTCAGCATTTGGTACGGATGTTGTGGGATCATGATCGGCGGACACATCCACTTCGTTGGATGCAGTCTCTGTCGATTGTTCGGACTGTGAGGGTTTTTCTGGTTCCTCATCTTGGGCGACAGTGGTAGGCTGCTCCTCCTGACGTGAGGGAGGCTCAGGAGTCTCAATAAGCGAACAAGACGCCTCCAACGATTGATCTTGATCTTCCCGCTCGCCAGCTGCCTCAAGAGTCTGTTCGTCTGACTTCGTGTCCGTGGAATCGGCTTCGGTTTGGATTTCATCGACAGCCGTTCCAAGAATGGTCGGATGTTCTGCAATGGTTGTCTCATCATCCTGTGACTGGACTTCATGATCTACATGCTGCTCATGATGTGGCTCAATTTCTTGTTTGTCCTCAAATTCAGGACTCGTTGGCGAAACATCAGAGTCGGACGCCTCAAGAGCTACCACCATTGGCTTGTTCTGATCCGTTTCAGTAATTGTCTCAACTGCAGGTGGTACCTCAAAATCGGTTGTTGTTTCAGGCACCGCTTCCTCACTGAAGTCCAGGACCGGCTCTTCGGCAATTTCTGTGGCCAAGGACGCTGATGAGAGCTGTTCTTCTGCGGCAGTGGCTGAGCATTCCGATCGGTCTGCTTCTGACACCAGGATCGGCTCTTCCTCAACGGGCTTGGCTAGATCTTCGCTGCTTTGAGCCTCAACCTCTTCTTGTGCACTTCCTTCATCGACTGCAGTTGATGCGATAGTGTCCGACAACGAAGCCGTATCTATTACTTCTGCATCTGCAAGCGAAGCGGGCTCATCTGCGGTCGGAACTGTTCCATCTTCAAAAGCAGAACATTCCGTAGAATCCGCGTCAGCTTCACTCGATGGTATTTCCTCAGAAGCGATAAGTACAGGCTGATCCTCTGCAGCAGAAGGTTCTGCAGACTCTGCAACGTGTTCATCTGCTGCTGTTGGGGGCACTGGTGCTTCCTCTACAGTCGTATCCGTAGGCTCATCGCCTGAAGCCTCCAGCTTTGGGGAATCCGGGACAGCATCATCCGCAGCCGATTCTTCAACAACCACATCTGCGGGTTGGTCTGCAGTGGAAACCGGTTCAAGTTCAGAGTTAAGCGCTTCTACAGAGTCTAAAACAGCGTTATCTGCTGCCGTTGTTTCATCCGCAGCCAACTCCTCAAGAACGATATCTGAGGGTTGTTCAACTTCAAAGGCAAGCGGCTCTACAGAGTCCGTGATAGCGTCATCTGCTGCCGTTGTCTCATCCGCAGCTAACTCCTCAAGAACAACATCTGCAGGTTGATCTGCAGTAACTAGTTCAACTTCAGAGGCAAGAGGTTCTGCAGAGTCAATGACCGCGTCATCTGCTACCGTTGTCTCATCCACAACCGGCTCTTCAAGAACAACATCAACGGGTTGGTCTGCAGTAACTGGTTCAGCTTCAGAGCTAAGCGGCTCTGCAGAGTCCACGATCGCGGCATCTGCTGCCGTTGTCTCATCCACAACCGGCTCTTCAGAGACGACATCTGCGGGTTGGTCTAAAGTTGACACCGCTTCAGCTTCAGAGGTAAGCGGCTCTGCAGAGTCCATAATAGCATTATCTGCTACCGTTGTCTCATCCGCTGCCGACTCCTCAAGAACAACATCTGCGGGTTGGTCTGCAGTATCTGGTTCAGCTTCAGAGGTAAGCGGTCCTGCAAAGTCAACAATGGCATCATCTGATGCCGTTGTCGTGCCCGATGGCTCCACGGGAGAGGCATCCGTAGGCTCTACCTCTGCCATGAATACTGTGTCCACTACAGCTTCCGACATGCCTTCATCTTGTACCATAGGCGTCACTGGTGCTTGTTCAGGAGTGTTATCCGCGGGCTCAGCCTCGACCATCAGTGCCGTGTCCTCTTCCTGCTTGAGCTCGTCATCGGCCAGGTCTGTTTCAGGCACGGCTTGCTCCTCAACAACAGGTGAAACAGCCGCAACATCGTCGACTTCAGTCGAACATGACTCGTCCGCAGGAGATTCGATGGTCGGGATTTCTTCAGCAACCGTGGTGGCAATGTCGTGTTCTGGTGTCTGGATTTCCTCTTGAGCGTCGACAGTCGACAAAGGAGCTTCGAGAGCACTGTTTTCGTCGGCCGATGTTGGTTCTAGCGAAGGCTCGTCGTGATCGATAGCCTCTGCCTCTTCAGTTTCTGCAGTCGACTCCGAGTCTTTCTCAATTGCAACTGAAACCTCCTCAGGCAAAATCACTGGTTCGTCAATGACTGCCGGCTCTACTTGTCCATCCACCTCAGCTTCGGCAACCGACTCGGACTCATCGTCCACTGCAGTAGACACCTCATCTGGCACTGTGGCAGAAGCAGGCTCCTCTACAGGTGGCGCTGCAACGACTGAATGCTCGTCATCGATGGCTACCACCACCGATGCGGGCTCTGCCATCAACTCGGGCTCCTCGTTAGGTGCGACCAACGCCTCTGTGGGCTCCGGAGCAGAATCAGGCTCTTCTTCGAAGCTGCTTGCCACAGTGGCAATGTCTTCTTTGGCGGCGGAGGGCACGTCCTCCTCCAGAGGAAGACCGCTCGTCTCAGAAGCCGGTAACAGTGTTGCAGAATCCTCCGTTGCTGTTTGAGGCACTTCCGCCATCGCGATGGACTGTGCATCTGGGACATCCGATTCGTCCTCCGTTTCCTTTGCCGCAAGAGAGGATTCGCCGACGATTGTTTCTCCAGGCTGTGGAGTATCAAGCACTGCATCAGCTGCTTCGATAGTCGCAGAGTCCTCGCTATCGGCAGCATCAGACGATACTACGTCAATTGCGGGACTGTTGAGTACATCTTCCGTTGACACCTCGGCCAGATTTTCCGTTTCAGCCGTTTGTGAAGGTACGTGCTCTTCAGGTTCTTCCACCAGCATCGATCCATCCTCGCCGATTGAAGATAGATCTTGCTCTGCGACTACAGCGGCATCTGCATCGACGTTCTCAGGCAATAACAAGGGTTCGGATGAGCCTTCGGGAACTTCGTCTTCCCTGGAATCCAGTATCGAACCTTGTGTAGAGACATCTGCATGATCTTCGGTAGCCACGGTGGTAGCCGCCACGTCATCCATACTAGCAGGAATCGTCTGGTCGGGTGAGACCGCATCTGTCACTGATTCTGCTTCATCAACCGTAGGTGCATCTACCAGCTCCTGTGCGGGCTCCGACACGTCTCCCAACGTCTCCGTCACTGGTTCTGCTTCATCAACTACAGGTGCATCCACCAGCTCCTGTGCGGGCTCCGAGACGGCTCCCACCGTCTCGATTGCGCTCGCTTCAGGTTCCTCCCCGGCATGCTCAACGGCAGCTTCAACATCATCAAAATCATTCAACTCCACAACGCCGTCGCCACCATCTTTCTCCAATTGGGTATCTTGAACAACTTCCGTAAAAACACTGGGGGTATCATGGAAAGAACGCAGTTCCTCACCTTTCTTCGACTTGGGCAACTTTTCCTCGCCAGGAATTGGCCCAACAACATCCTTGCCCTCCTCTTCCTCCGTGGTCTTTGACTCAGCTGGTAGTTCCTTACTAGACGAGTCCTTGAGAGCTTCTGGTTCATCCTGAGATAGATGTGCAGCCGCGAGTGCTGCTCCACCTGCCACGGCGACACCAGCAGCGATAGCGGCCTCAGCATGCTTAGAAGACTCGTCCTCTACTTCGCCCTTGGAAGCATCTGCAGAGTCTGGAGCTGCTCCTTCTGACTCTCCGCCTTCAGGAGGTGTCACGTCTTCACTGGCAGTATTGGATTCTGCTGCCGGCTCGACTTCCGCAGCCGTTTCAATTTCTTCAACAGGCTCAGCATTGGCATCAGCGACCTGTTCGACTTCAGCTTCAGCAACAGGCTCAGCTTCAACTTCAGCAGGTTCGGCTTCAGCGACTACTTCGGGCGCGGCTTCAGCAGTCTCAGCTTCAGCAGTCTCAGCTTCAGCAACAGGCTCAGCTTTAACTTCAGCAGGTTCGGCTTCAGCGACTACTTCGGGCTCGGCTTCAGCGGTCTCAGCTTCAGCAACAGGCTCAGCTTTAACTTCAGCAGGTTCGGCTTCAGCGACTGCCTCGGGCTCAGCGGATTCGGGCTCGGCTTCAGCAGTCTCAGCTTCAGCAACAGATTCAGCTTCAACTTCGGTCACAGGTTCGGCTTCAGCAGGTGCCTCGGGCTCCGCAGCCTCGGGCTCAGCGGCGGGTTGAGCTTCAACTTCCTCAACGGGCTCGGCTGCAGCGACGGGTTCGGCTTCGGCTTCAGCAGGCTCGGCTTCGGTGACAGGTTCGGCCTCGACTTCGACTTCGGTAGCAGGTTCGGCTTCAGCAATAGGCTCTGCTTCGGCAACGGCTTCAGCAACTGCTTCAGGCTCAGCTTCCGTGACAGGTTCAGCTTCGACTTCAGTAACAGCCTCGGCTTCGGCTTCAGCAGTTGCATCGGGCTCGGCGGATTCGGGCTCAGCGATAGCTTCAACTTCAGTAACAGGCTCTGTTTCAGCAACGGCTTCAGCAACTGTCTCAGGTTCAACTGCTTCAGCTTCAGCTTCAACTTGGGCGACCGGTTCAGCTTCAGGTTCGGCTTCAGCTTCAACAACAGGTTCGGCTTCAGCTTCAACAACTGCCTCCGGCTCAGCCGACTCGGCCTCAGCAACGGTCTCTGCTTCAGCCTCGATAGTGGCTTCGGCTGCGGGTTCAGATTCACCTTCAGCAACTGCCTCAGGGTCAGCCGATTCGGGCTCGGCTGACTCAGGCTCAGCGACGGGTTCAGCTTCTGCTTCAGTAGTGGCTTCTGCTTCGGCAGACTCCGCCTCGGCGACAGGTTCGGCTGCGGCCTCAGTAGAAGCTTCGGCTTCAGCAGACTCAGGGTCAGCAACGGGTTCTGCTTCAGCAGCAGGCTTGGCTTCAGCAGACTCGGCTTCGGCAGACTCCGCCTCGGCGATGGGTTCGGCTGCGGCGTCGGTAGAAGCTTCGACTTCGGCTTCAGCAGACTCGACCTCAGCAATAGGTTCGGCTGCGGCCTCGGTAGCAGCCTCAGCATCGGCTTCAGCAATCGCCTCGGGCTCAGCGGATTCGGGCTCAGTCACAGCTTCCGCAACAGGTTCTGCTTCTGCTTCAGTACAAGCTTCGGCTTCAGCAGGCTCGGCCTCAGCAACAGGTTCGGCTTCGGCTTCAGCGACAGCCGCAGGCTCAGCGGGTTCGGGCTCAGTCACAGCTTCCGCAACAGGTTCTGCTTCAGCTTCAGTAGTAGCTTCAGCTTCAGCAGACTCGGCCTCAGCAACAGGTTCGGCTTCGGCTTCAGCGACAGCCGCAGGCTCAGCGGGTTCGGGCTCAGTCACAGCTTCCGCAACAGGTTCTGCTTCAGCTTCAGTAGTAGCTTCAGCTTCAGCAGACTCGGCCTCAGCAACAACTTGAGCTTCTGCCTCAGTAGCAGCTTCATCTTTGACTTCAGCAGCAGGTTCGGCTTCGGCTTCAGCAACAGCCGTAGGCTCAACGGATTCGGGCTCGGCTGACTCGGGCTCAGGAACGGGTTCAGCTTCAACTTCAGCAACGGGCTCGGCTTCTGCCTCAGCAACTGCCTCAGCTTCGGGCTCAACAGTGGGTTCTGCAGCATCAGCAGCAACCTCGGGCGCTGCTTCCGTTGGCGGTTCTTCCGAAGCAACGTCTGTGACTGCATCTTGAGAAGCCTCAGCGACTTCTTCGGGCGACGATTCAGGAACAGACTCGTCGGGTTCAGCCGTTGCGACAGACTCGGCTGTTGTTTCTTCCTTTGTCGCATCTACGGGTTGCTCGTCCTCGGCGGGTGTAGGCTCGTCAACCGTAGTAGCCTCTTCAGTTGCTTGCGTCTCGTCTGCTGTGTCGGCGCCATCAGCCAAAGGTGCGTCCGTGGCCTCGGCCGCAGGCTCCTCCTCCGAAGATTTTTCTTTAGTCTCGACTTCAGTCGTCGTGTCATCCGTACTCTCGGCGGTAGCAGTGGCGTCTGGCTGCACGACTTCAGCTGCTTCTTCACTGGCTTCCTCGGCGGGCTCTGTTGACGTAGTTTCTTCTACTTCAGCGACAGCAGGAGTTTCCGTTTCTGCATCAGCCACATTTTCAACAGCCTCAGCTGGAATGTCGCTCGTGGGTGCATCAGCCTCTCCAGATTCCGGAGCAGCTGCCTCCTCCTTCTCCGTCTCGCTGGGAGCTGTTTCAACTGGGGCAGGAGTGTCATCTTCGACTTTGGGATGGTCCTCAGCCGCGGGTTCCGTTTCTGTTGCTGCTTCAGTCTCGGCGTCAGGAGAAACATCAGTTGGTTCTGGCGCAGTCTCAGGCACAGTCTCCTCCTCAGTGACAGTGGATTCTTCAAGTTTCTCAGGAGCAGCTTCGTCAGCCGCTTCAGTTTGTGAAACTTCCGCGCCGTCACCTGTTGACTCAGAGGTTGCTACCGGGTTGTTGTCGTTATCTTGGATCGGTGGTTCGGCAATCACATCTTCTTTCTCAGCAAAGTGGACCTGCTTGGGGGATGGAGGACTCTCAGCAGTCGGTTCCGCTGCCGTAGGTTCCGTCGTCTCGTTGCTCTCGTCCTTTGTTACCGAAGTCTCAGCCTCTACGACCTCTGTGGCAGCGACAGCCGGCTGCTCATCAGATTGTACCTCAACTTCATCAGTGGTTGCTGTTGGTACCTCGGATTCGGCCGTCTCCTGTTCCTCGGTGGGTTCCGGAGCGTCAGACTCAGAAGACTTGACAACAGTACTCTCTGCATCAGATGCCACAGGTTCGGATGCTGCAGTCGAGTCTTCTGTTGCCTCTTCATCTGTCTTGGAAACGGGCTCAGGCGTACTGGCCTCTTCAGGTTCGGCTTCCTTAGTCTCTGGCTCTGGCTCGGACAGAGAAGGTTCTGGGTCAGCAACGGCGGCGGGGACTGACGATTCCTCATTCGTCTCGTCAGTTGCCGACTCTTGGACGTTTTCCGATTCAGGCACTGCTTCCGTGGTCGTTGTATCTTCCGTCACCGGTGTTGGAGTGATCTCAGCGGGCTCCTCGGCAGGGGCATCTGTGGCCGTGGAATCATCTCCTGCTGCTTGTTTCTCAGCAGGCTGCGCGGCAGTTTCGGTCGGTTCGCTCTCCACAACCTCATCAGCTGGCTGCGATGCTTCGGCGGCAGATGGCTCTGGTGCAGACTCCTCCTCGTCAGCTTGTGCCGCCTCAGACGATTGTTCAGCAACAGGCTCGCCAGCCTGGTCCTCAGAAGATTTCTCCTCTGAAGACTCTGCAGGCTGGTTCTCGACTTGGCCTTCCTGCGTGATCTCGGTGATCGCGGCAGCAGGCTCTTCATTCTCCGCCTCCTGAGGCGCGGCGTCAGCATTTAACACAGCAGTTGGTTCTTCAGCTGTTGCTTCAGCCGGGGGATCCCGGCTTTCAGGCTCAGTCGGCTCCGCTTCCGCCGGTGTCGGAACAGCAACAGGCTCATCGGCTGTCTGTTCTGCGGGTGCAGCGTCAGGCGATGCCTCAGTCGCAGCTACTGAGGAACCGGCTTCCGCAACTGCTTCCTCTGCGGATGTTTCTTGGGGCGGCTCGTCGTTTTGTTCTTCCTGAATAGGGACAGACTCTGCGGCTGTTGTTACATCAGTCTTGGGCTCTGCTGGCGTCTCTTCCGCATCGGCAGAAGTTTTGACTTCATCGGCAGCCTCCGAAGGCTTCTCTTCCGAGACATCCGCTTCTTTGGGCGCATCCTCCTCTGCAGCTGGCTGTTGAACTGGCTCTGCTTCGGACTCTACTTCCTTCGTCGATACATCATCGGCGGCAGATTGATCAACAGCTTCTCCTTCGGCGGACTCGGGACTAGCAGATGCGTCGACAGTTTGCTCTCCACCAGCTTCGGGTTCCTCTTTGGCTGCATCTTTCGTCGGCTCAGTGGCTTCCTCTACGGTGACCTCGGCAGCTTCCTCAGCAGATCCATCTTCATTTGCTTTGTGCTGGTTCTCTGAGGCTTCTTCAGGAGCAATCTCAGCGGCTGGGGCTTCGGCTGACGTTTCTTGTGTCGGTTCCTCAGGTTCGGATGACTCAGTGGTCGCCTCGACTGCTGGTTCCACAGAAGTAGACTCAACGACGTCCTCGGCTGGTTGAGTTTCTTGAGCTGAAGCAGTCTCCTCTGTCTTGACTTCAGCACCACTGTCTGCACCATCATGACCGTCCTGTACTGCTGTAGCAGGAGCAGCATCATCTGGCTGAACGTCCGCCGCGACCACAGGCTCCTCCGATGAGACTGTTTCCGCCTCAGCTCCTTCGACCTTGGCTTCTTCATCATTAGCTGTTTCCGTTGCGTCTTCCTCAGGTTTTTCCTCTGCCTCTGCCACTTCCTCGGCTTTGACGTCACTAGAGGGTGTTTCTTCAACCTTGCTTTCGTCAGATTGACTCTCCACCGCTGGAGATTCTTCTGAATTGGCTTCGGCGGCAGGTTCAGTAGCAGTTGACTCCTGTTCCACTGCAGGAGTTTCGTCGGCCTTCACCTCATCCTCAGTCGAGACCACTGCTTCGCTTCCAGCTGCAGCGGCATCGACGGCCTCATCCGTAGCAGGCTCGGAGGCTGGGGCCTGCTCTGAGGGCGTGTCAGGCTCCTCGGATTTGATGGTGTCCTCTGGGTTAACTTCCTCAGTCGCAACCTCAACTTCAGGCTGCGCATCTGGTTCTCCTTCAGCCGGGGGTGCCTCTGCTTCGGCACTGGTAGCAGAACCTACTGAGCTACCCCTACCCTTCTTTCCCTTCTTATCCTTCTTTGCCTTCTTCTTCATCTTCGTAGGTGATGTCGTAGATTTGTCGTTGTCTTCATTATTCGTAGCTTCTACCGGGGTATCCTTTACCTTCTCACTATCCTTGCCCTTTCCTTTCTTATTACTCTTCTTCTTACCCTTCTTCTCCGATGCCTTTGGTAGATCTTCCTTTGTTGAACCTGGAGAAGTTGAACCTTCAGGGCCGGCCACGGCTTCTTCCGCAGCCGCATCTGCGGCTACGTCCGCATCGTCGAGCTCTGCACCGTCTGTCAGCACATGTCAATTTTCTCATGTTCATGCACATCAATGTAGCAAAGCGTCATGCATGGTTGATACACAACATGCAGCAGGAGTGATTGAGCGCTCACCTTGGTGTTGGTCCGCATCTTCCTCTTCCCCCTCGGAGTCAGAGGGTTGAAAGTACTGGATATGTGAGAAATCAGAAAATTGTACTTTGGATTGGAAGTTTGTCCTATACGGACAGAACGCGACTTCGGGGACATAACTCATACTGTCTCTGAGTCCTGTATTCCCTGGGGGTGCAAAGGCTCCTCTGAGAGGGCGGGCTGTGCCGACGTTATAATATCGGCCGACATGCAGGCGAGCGAACACGTAGAGTAGCAGTGTATGTACACGTGCGAAAGCAATGGGTATCGTTGCGTATTGGGCTGGTCGGGCAGACGCAGCAACAGAATCAGGGCCGCCGAATGGAACTGGTCGGAGAAGCTTGGGCGTTATTCCGGGGTTTGGAGATTAAGACGTCGTCGTCGTACAGATAAATCAATGCAAGCTGCAGGCCACACGCAATAAAACAAAAAGATATGAAGGCGCACGCAGCAACAATGCAAACAGAACAAGTAAAATGCGTACACCAAACAGCTAATGGCTTGGTAGACAAAGACGTAAAACTGCAGTTGCTTTTTCCTGAGATGCAAAGTGCAAAAACTCTTTTTTTTTCCCAGCTTCGGATGGGAAGGAAAACCGAGGGTTGCGGTCACTCGACCGGGCTGCCAGACCGCTTTCTCCCATCCGATCCCTTGTCCACGTTAGACGTGGGCCACGAGAATCTACTACGCAAGTACCTAGGTAACCGGACCCATCCTGATTACAGCAGGCTTGAAATTCCCAAGACAACAATGGCTGCTGCGGACATTAGATGCTATCGTCTTTGGGCAGGGCTCGAGGTGGCCCTAGCGAGACCCGACTGGCCCTTGCCGCGTCAATAGATGGCGAGGCTGAATGAGCAGCAGGTCTTGGAAGGTTGTACCAATGGCACCCGTATCTTGGCTCCGTGATACCGTCTTGTCTATTGGCCGAGTGCCGGCTTCTGATGCCAGTCCGACTATCATGGGTCCGTGAAGCCGGGGTAGGGGATGAGAATAGGAAGTTCAAACTCGACCGGTCGTGTCTGCTAGTTCTCGTGGCAGCAGGCCCTCCAAAGCCCCGTTATCTCCTATCCAACGGCCAACTACTAGGTAGGTAGGCAAGTAGCCACGTTCTGGCCCGATGAGAAAAACATGGCTGGCGTTCCGAGTCTCAGTTCTGGTGGAGTCCCAATTGAAACTGCAGACAAGCCTCATTAGTGATGCATATACAGCGTGCGCTGGAGAGCAGGACTTGAAAATGGCCATGACACGAAATGCTGCTTACTGCTGCCGCTGCCGCTGCCGCTGCTGCTGCTGCTGCTGCTGGTCCTCCCTTGGCCTGCTGCCCGACCGTGGACGATGAACGATGACGGCCAAAGCAGAAAACAGACGCACGCATTGAGACCCTTGGGCCCCCAGTGCCCGGGCCCTCGAATGCATCGTCTCCAAGAGCCCCGGCCAATGATCCAACAAGCGGAGCCCTCCAAGTGACCGCTCTAGTGCGGGTTGGGCCTCGACGCCTCCATTGTTACCCATGCTGCTCGGCTGGCGTGCTAGTGGCCCGCTGTGCTGGCCGTGCGGAGCCCTGCCAGCGCACGACTGGCAGGCAGTGACTGACAGTGAGTGACTGGAAGCGACCGGCAGCTGCTGGGCCGCCTGTTTCTGGCAGTTGCCAGCCCAATGCTGATCCACTCAGCGGCCATGATCCCGCCAGAGCCCCATCTGGGTGGGCTGGTGGGCTGGTGGCACAAGGGACGATCCGCCGCCAAGGTGATGCTGTCTGGTATGCAGAGCCTGGCTCAACTTTAGTGGTGCAAACGCGGACAACTCTGGAGCCGCCAGCTCTGTAGAGAGAAAGAGCGAGTCGAAACGCAACTTCGCTTGGCTCCCAACGGACCTCGGTCTCAGCAAGCAGGCCGCTCGCCCAACCATGAACCATGGCCAAAGAAATCTCCTGCAGCAAAATGGCAATCAGGAAAGTGCTTCCCCGTTTCCCGTCGCTGCTGCTGCGTTGCATGTTGCATGCATCCAGCACATACAGCTGCGTTTGAATGTCAGAATGTCAGGTTATCTAGGTTTGTCCGTTCATACATACACCCACTGTACATACATACATACCGCTCAGCAGATCCCACAAGGTCCTCTGTTAGATGTTCTGTTTTTATTGTTGTTTTTTTCTTTGCTTCCTCTTTCCCTCCCCTGTGGACATGTTGGCATTTGGCGTTCGGGAGGAGGCGTCATGGCCGCTGCCAATCAACATGCCATCCTTGCATCCGCCCCCATCAACGCTGCCTGCCACGAGAGACGAGCCACATGCACCACACAACCACACACCACACGACACATTTGTTTGATACCACCCCAGACAAGCATCGTCTCCACATGCTGCCATTGCTTTCACTTTCATGTCATCTCTTCCTGCTTGCTTCCTGCATTGCGTCTGGCGTCAAGTTCTCAACTCCTTCTCTCTCTTCCTCTCCAACCCCATCATCCACGTCATCGCGCTTGAGCACACAAATCTGCACCTAGTAGTCATGTGCTCCCACTTTGTTCCGGTTGTCCGTCCGTCGCCATCATCGCTTGCATGAACGTGATTGACAACCACAGAGCGAGATGACCCTAGACAGGGGTCCCTCCCCTCCCCCCGGTTGCGCCTTTCTCCGTCCGTCATCCAGATTGGTAATAATGGTTTTGTAGGACGAGACATGGCTCGTTTCTCCACAACCCTCCGCGACCCGCCGCGACCATTCCTCGCCATGGATGCTTGGATAAGCCTGGTTCCAAAATAATCGTGTGTCGTGTGTCACAGTCACCGCAAGTCTGGTCAAACTAGGGATGAAGTGCTTCCGCCAACGTGACCATAGTGACCGGCATAATCGGAACCTGCCGTCTTGCTACTGTGGATTGTCTGGGCTGCCTTTTTTTTTTTCGCGGCTGGATGCACATTCAAGTGGTGGTTATTTTTCTTTAGTATTTGTCCTGTAGCATACAGTGTACGTACGCAGGGTCAGGACATCTACACCAACATTCTTCTCCCATTCACCTGATGGCTAGATATAAGCAGTTGAACCAAACAATTTTAATTAAAAATTCGTGTTTTCACCCGTTCGTCAATTTTGACCATTTTTGAACCTGATTGTGGTATCTCGTAACGCATGATTCTATTCCACCAAGTAGCCCACCAACTAGAGAGCATTCTTCTCCCAAAGTCCCGTCAGATTATCATTATGCTTCCCTTCAACCGCGGAAGGAAGACATTCATTCCCCGTCCGTTTACCACTGCTGCTGCCTCACCGTGTTGTTGTTAGAAGCAACTTGTGCCGCGCCTGGCAGTGCCTACGCACCAGACACTGGCTCCTCGTCGTCCACTTTTGGTACATAGTTGGCCTGTGCACTGTTCTTCTTGATGACCTGCTTGACCTTTTCTTCTGCCTCGTCCCAGTCATCTGTGGGTAGGTTGACCAAGTCGATGCCAAAATGCTGGGCGATGGCGTTCAATGCATCAAAGCTTTTCTGATCAAACACAAAGCTGATGCTGACACCAATACGACCAAATCTCCCGGTTCGTCCAATTCGGTGCAGATAGGTCTCGGCATCAGGCTCCTCGCCATTGGGACCGGGCTTCATAGGAATGTCGTAGTTGATCACCATGGAGACACTTGCCACGTCGATGCCACGCGACAAGACATTAGTGGTGATAAGAACTTTGGTTTCCGCGTTTCGGAACTCGGAAAGCAACCTCAATCTCTCCGTACTATCAAACTCGCCATGCAGGACGGTAACTTTGTGGCCATCCTGGGTCATTCGTCGTTGGATCTCGCTAGCACTCTTTCGAGTCTGTCTTCTTATCAGCCATGTAATTCCCAAACAATTTTACCAAAGAGGCTCAGGGGGAGATGACAAACCCTGACGAAGATGACGGACTGCCCAATAGTCATCAAGCCATACAGGTTACACAGAATATCGTATCGAGCGGTGTCGTCTGGACAGTCAACAAACATCTGAGAAATGCCTTTCACTGTGAGTTCCTTTGTTTTCAGGATCAATCTATTCGCATCTGGCGCAAACTTTGGGATGTACCGCCTGACGTTGTCGGGAAATGTTGCGGAGAAGAGGAGCACCTGAATGGTTTTGAGAAGTGCGGGTGTCATCAGGCTAACGCCGACTAGTCAGTCACCGAGCTGTGATGAGATGGATATGAGACGAGAAGAGCGACATACTGCAGTTTCACGCGAAGACACTGGTCCCCCAGACCGGCTTGATCTAACATGTTATCGGCCTCATCAAGGACCAGAACTTTGAGCTTGGAGATATCCAGCTGCTTGCGACGACCGAGATCCAGGACGGTTCCTGGCGTGCCGACAACAATGCTGGCCTTGACAATTTCTCCTCGAGCAATCTGCCGGGGTATGGCGAGTGCAACCTTGAGATTTTCAATGTATCGCCCTATGGCGTGAAGGTTTCGACAAATCTGATCTGCCAGCTCTTGTGTGGGCGCGAGTATCAAAGCCTGCGGTTGCTCAGGCTGACTGAAGTCGACTCGGGACAGTGTGGCAGTAAGAAAGGCGACAGTTTTTCCGGTACCGGATTGTGACTGTGCGACCATGTTCTTGGGGGGGTCGCTGAGCATGAGAGGCAGCGATCGAGCCTGAATCTTGGAAGGCTTCAGCAAGTTTGCGGCAAGAAGACCTTTTTTAATTTCTTCGGATCTGAATAGGTAGATGGACTGTTAGTGAATACTTGATTGTTTTGTTCTCAGTAGGTGATACATACAGCCCGAGGTCCTCCCATCGAGCAGCTGAGTAGATTTGATGATCAATAGCTACGTTGTTGACGACTACTTCGACTTCGCCATCCGCCTCTGACAGAGCCGAGCCTCCAATAGTGACGGATGCACCATCTCCTTGTGCATCTGCTGCGGCCGTGGTTTCAGTGTCATCGTGTTCAATAGACTGGAGAACAACTTCGTCCTCTTTGGTAGACTCGGTGGCAGCTGCGTCCTCTACTGGCGCAGCAGTGGCAGTGGCTGCAGCGACATCATCGCCGGTTTCAGAGGCCGGCTTGCTGGGGTCGGTAATGCGGCTAGCGAGATCCGACATTGTAAGATGAACCACCGATGATTCTTGAAGGCGAGAGAGAGACAAAGAGTTACGACAAGGTCATCAGTCATCAATCAACAAATGGATGGGGGAAAGTCTTGGCGGGGTTGGCGGGTGGGTCGTATAAGAAGCTCCCGGCTGCCACGTGACGCCTGGTAGTTTCTTCCCCATCAATCTGATCTGATTGCTGATTGTGAACAGGGCCGCCGTTTACCCGATATGAGGATGAGAGGCCGAGGCGGATGCCAACAAACGTACACTCAGCATTCAGCATTGGAGCTACGCAAGCATAGTAGCATATCAGATATCAGCAGAGAGAGAGAGAGAGCCAGCCCGGATCTTGTCCGTTTTGCCGAGGCGTTCTGCTCACGGCACTGGAGCTACATATGTACTTACTGTAGGTAGGCACCTAGGTGACCGAGCTGCACATGTGTTGCAGAGGCCACGGATGAAGCACAATTGCGCATGAGCCAGGCCTCATTTTCCACATCAACATTGAACAGTCGCGAACAAATGCCCACGCCCGCTTTGTTCTCGCTAGCTTCTTGTAACGATTTTTTTTACCTCTTTACATTAATCTTGTCTGCTCTGGATTTTTATTTTCCTATTTTTTCCCCCTTCATCTTTCGCAATGAGACTGATTTGAGCTATCATCTCGGCAATCCTACCAGCCACAACTATCCGGAACATAATGGCGCCTCCGCCTCCTCCACCGCCCCCAAAGGCACCATTTTCGTTATATGACAACCTCTTGGATCCGAAAGACCCAGCTCCGTCTGCCACCATATCCTCCGCCCCGGTGCTCTACAACCAGACCGGCTCAGTCGAGGCAAGAAAACCTCTAGATCCGGCGCTGAAGTTCCAGCCCATCCGACGACCACCAGTCAAGCAAGCCAAGCCCGTAGCAACTTTTCCTAAAGCCATATCTGCTTCAACAAAGTCACTCGGATCCGCCGAAGCTCTCTCAAACCCCGTACCGTCATCAGCAGACCCTGTGTCATCCTCAGGGCCGCCCGCCAAGAGCTCCCTCGCAGACTGGACCGCCACGGAGGAGGACGCATGGAAATATGGTGTTGCGGAGAAGCGCCAGCGAGGTGGTCGCAAGAAGAAGAAGAAGCAGCAGAATTCACAGCTGGAGACGGACTGGGACGAGATATATGATCCCACGAGGCCGACCAATATCGAGGAGTATCTGAGAAGTGATGAGAAGATCGAAGAGGTGCGGGAGTGGAAAGCATTGTTATATCGACATAGGAAGAGACGTGACGACAGCGACGTCTCGTCTGACGAGGATGAGCCAGATAGGAGATCTGCTCCTTCAAGTACGTGCTTCGCTCTGCCCTCATATCTTTGTCTTGAAACCTGGTGGCAGTCCGTACTAACGTGATGATCCAGACCAATTTGCCCCTCCGCCTTCTTATGCGTTTGCACCACCACCGCCGCCTCCTCAGTCTCCTCCTCCAGCAATAGCAGCAGCAGCAGCAGCAGCCGCCGCCGCCGAAGAGAGCGCCGAAGACGCCTATGCTCGACGCATGGCATTATCGTCAAAGCAGCAACCTCCACCTCCAGCTTCCCCATCACCGCCCTCCCAAAGCAACATTTCCCAGCCCCCTCCCGCACCAACAGACTCAGCCACCATCTCTCGCGCACCAATCCGATACACGACCCAGCCCGCTCAGTCCTCACCCCACGACAACGAAGACGAAGCATCCTCGTCCACCCCAATCCTGGGCGCAGACAACGACCGCGAAAACCACCAACAGCAAGACCAAGAACAACAAGAGCCCCAACCAAGATCCAACCGCCCCGGTCAATCAGGCTTCGCCCAGCGCCTCATGGGCAAATACGGCTGGACCAAAGGAACCGGCCTCGGCGCCGACCAATCCGGCATCGTCAACCCCCTCCGCATCCAAGTCGAGAAGCGACGCAAAAAGGCCGACGCCGACGGCGGAGGCTGGGCCGAGCCCGGCGGCAAGGGCAAAATCATAGGCAGCAAGCGGAAAGACGAGGGCGGCAAATTCGGCCCCATGAGCGACGTCATTGTCCTGCGCAACATGCTAGAAAACATGCCTGATTTGCAGGCCGAAATCGCCGACGGGCTAGGACAGGAAATTGGGGAAGAGTGCGGAGAAAAGGTTCGTCGAGCGGCTCTGCTCTTTTGCCTCTCCAAGACAAGAACACAAGAAAAAAAAAAAAAAAAAAAAAAAAAAAAAAAAAAAAAAAAACCTCACAACCACCGCTGTCACATTTCCTTGCTAATCACCACGCCCACCAAAACAGTACGGCCGAGTCGAGCGCCTCCACATCGACCAGTCCTCCCGCCAAGTCTTCATCAAATTCACAACCCAGGTATCTGCCCTACGTGTACGTTCACCCCCTTGCACCAACCCAGTCCATCACTCCCCTATCCTCCGTCTGTCCCTCCATTTATCCCTTCTTTCGTCTCCTCGTCCCCGGTTTGCTATGCTAACCCACCCATCCAGGCCGTCAACGAACTAGACGGCCGCAACTTCAACGGCAACAACATTACCCCCAAATTCTACGACTCGGAACTCTTTGACGCAGGTGTATATCATACCTCATGATTTCTTTCTTTTCTTTTTTTCCATCCAAGGAAAAAACAAAGGGGAAAAGTCAGGGAAAATAAAATACCATTACCATAGAAACGATGCAGATAATACAATACACCTTTTTGTGACAATGAAGAAAAAGGGACGTGTGGTGTGTATGTGTCTGGTAGAGGAGGTAGATATTCGGCCTACACCACCCTAAAACTGTAATACAAGATATGGATGGGAGGAAGAAGCGTGCATGACGCCTCATCTGATGAATGAATGTGTGTGCGGTGCTTTTCGTCATGTACTGCGTAATCGTGGATGTCATGCACAGTCACACAGACATACGTGTATGTATTTATCTAAAAGCTGAAACACATGTACTAGGGGCAACGCGCGCTGGGATCACTTGGACACATTTCGATTTGTACCTTCAGTGTGGTCGCCTCTGTTTACACACTGAAATCGAGTCAAGGCCGTGCGCAACGTTTGCTCGAAACGAGCTTCAAAAAGTTGAGTGACCAAGTTTTGCTATAGAAAGAGTAACGCTCCTGGCCACATGGCTTACAAAATCAAATACAATCCATTATTAAGTCCTAGCATGTATGACACGTAGACAGGCGTCTTCGTCGTGTGGAGCCCAACCTGCCCTCGTACAGATGAGGGATAGAATACATCGCGAACTGCTGTCCGAAAGAAAAGCAGGAGAGAAGTATGAGTAAGTTAAAAAAAAAAACGACGCCGGGTCCCACCAATGGTGAGTGTGCTTTTTTCGTCTCCCTCTCGTTTACAACAACTGTGCGAACCCAGCAATGAGAGCAAGGCCGAGGACAACGGAGCTGACGCCCACGCTCATGGCAGCCGAGTCATCATCACTCGACTTCTTACCACCAGAGGTGCCGCCGCTGCCACCCTCGTTAGCCTTGGTGTTGTTGGAGGTGCAGGATTCCTTGCCACGAATGAGGCCCTTTTGCTTCAAGCCATCAAAGAAACCACAGAACTCGGAGATATCAGTGGTGGAGGTGACGGTAACGGAGCCAGAAATGTCGTCCAACTTGGGGATCTCGACGCTAAGGAAAGGAATGGGGAGTTAGCTTTCAAAAAAGTCCAGAGGTTCCATTAATTGCGATTACAAGATTCAAAACTTACGTATTAAAGCTACCGGCCAGAAGAACACTACCGATGGTCTTGAGCTCAGGGAATGTGTTGATCTTCATGAGCGCAGTGTTGTTGAGGATGGTCATATCACCACCAATGGTTTTCAGAGCAGTGAAGGAAATGTTGGCAAGCTTCTTGTTGTTGTTCAGGGTCAGAGAGTTCTTGATAGCGGTCAAGTTGTTGGCAGACACAGACAAGAGCTCGGGGCTCTCCTGGAAGCTGACACGGCCAGCAGTCTCCAAGACGGGAGCGTCAAAGCTCTCGATGGATCGGAAATCAAGTTCACCAGCATGCTGGAGGTTGAGAAGCTTGACCTTCATGCTGCCGGCGTTGCGGACGACAGACAAGGTGTTGGTGACATTCTCGAGCTGGGAGCTGAAGCTGTTCAAGCGGGCATTGTTGGCGATCGTGATGTTGTCGGCAGTGGCGACATTGAAGCCGCTAAGATCGCTGATGAAGGTGTCCTGTATTCTGATGGAGCTAGCCTTGGTGACGCCGGAGGTACCAAGAGTCAAGCCACTGAGCTGGTTGAGGTTGACCAACTCGAGCTTGTCGACGGACTTGAGGGACTGCATGGTGAAGCTGCTCAGAAGCTGCAAGCCCTGCAGACGAAGGGTTCCACCAATAGAGTTGATGGAGCTGGAGGAGATGCTGATGAGCTGCGTAGCATTGTTGATGATCAGATCGCCCTTGATTTGCTTTGGACCCTCAATCTCGAGACTGCCGGCTACCCTTTGATCGACATTGATGTTGGCGTTGACCACGTCGCACTTGATGATTGGAGTGGGCTCGGTGATGAGGATGTCCTTCTCGCACGTGGTTTGGGCTAAATCAACAGTTAGATATATATTTATATATATACATATATGCGTGTGCTCGTAAAGTCTCGTGGACAGTTGCGCTTACCTGATGCCAAACCAGCCACGGCCAAGGCGGCCGAAAACAAGTTGACAGAATGCATCCTGAACTATAATTCAACCAGAGTGTCAGTATGATTTATTCGGCATGCGTAGAAGGTGTAGTAGACGAGCGTGGAGGTGGGTGTGATTGAGAGGTATGAGTGTAGACCAAGGGCATCCTGATGTCGATGGGTTTGGGTTCCTGACTCTGGTTGATGTTTGTGGTATATGTAAAAATTGTATCGGCTGTGTTCCCAAAAAAGAAAGAAAGAAAAGAAAAACAAGACGCTTCGACAGCCGGCAAATGAGTTGTGTCGAAGCGAATCGTGTCACAAAGGCCAAGAAATGGGGTTAAGGCTTCTGCTCAGATATGCCCCGTGGTGGTACAAGTATGGCAACCTCGGGACAGCACCGGCGGAGGCAAGCGTTGGTGGACGTGAGCGGCAGCAGGTAGGTTTCGTGAATCAGGCAACACCGTGATGCCGAAAGAGGTTGTTGGGTAGGCAGGGGTATTTGGGGAAGGAGGGAGTGGCAGAGATGGAATGTGCAGCGGTCTAGCACAAGGCAGGCCCGACTGCAGAACAAGCAGAACTGGAATTGGTGCAGTCCTGCTCGTGGCTGCGAGAGCAATGCGTTGTGTTGATTGACACCTTGGATGCCAAAACAACACCAAGACTGAAAAACGTACCGTACCGGTGGGCTCGCGTGCCTCGAAGTTACTGATGCGTTTTTGCTTGCTCTGGTTGACGACGATGGATTCTTGGAATCGATGCAACGAAGGACTCGATAGAGGAAAGCGATCGACAAGAATGAGGAAAAGGGCGACTGGAAGCCTAGCGAGCGAATGGCGGAATCGACGAAATGCAAGAGAAAAGGACGAGAAGATTCAAAGACGACGACGGGAGTGGGAGGAGCGGAAGAAGGGATGGCCTTTTCATACGAGGAAAACAAATCCTCAGGTCTCAGGCCTTTTCTTCTTGGTTCTTGGCCCGGCCGGTCCTCAATTTCTGCTACATACGAGGGACAGACCAAGTGGGCCTGGCAGGGGCTGGCGAGCAAGGCCTGGCAACCAAGGACCAAGGGCCAAAGATCAAGGGCCAAGGACCAAGGACCAAGGACCATTGATTGCCACGGAGTTTGGTGGAGTCTGGTCGGCGTCGGGTCGGGTCTGGCTGGTTGTCAGGGGGCGATGCGCCAGACAACAACAACAACACGATGTCATGCCAGGGCCCCGTCGCCCCCGACGCCCCATGGCCAACTCCATTGTTGACTCTGGAGAGCCAATGGAGTGGCACCATCCGAACCATGCCGAACAGAACCTGGCAGCGGCCTGTGGAAAAGGGGGTGTGGTGCGGCAGGCACCCCTGGGCCCTCTGTGGCTTGGATGTTAGGGGGTCCGCTGCCAGGTGCTAGCTGCGATTAGCTGCTGGCGGCTCTCTGGTGGACCGCCCCTTTGTTTGGGAGCGCCAGTGGGGCGGGGCCAGTGGCCACTCGCATGGCGGCATGGCGGCATGGTGGCCAGATTTCACTTCTGCTTCATCCATCGGCCGGCGCTCAGGCCGGCGCCGCGGGTGACGCTGAGGCGACAGCGGCGCTGGCTCAGACTCTCTTCAGTGACTGTTTGATGCAAAACAGGCACTAGACTGGACGGAAGCTCCCAGCACAACAAGCAGCGCCACCAAGCGGCCAGAACGGCAACTCTCGTGTCCTCTGCTCTGCTCTGCTCTCCTCCTCTCTTGATGGGCTCTCTTCACTGAGTTTCCATCGTCAGCACCGGGTGACCAGAAAAAGGAAAGGAAAAAAAGAAAAGGAAAAAAAAAAAAGCCCCAACCTCGAGCCATCAATTTGCCGTAGCCCCATCGTCATTAGTCGGTTCTCTCTGGATGCCCAGAATAGTGCCGTCTGCGACGGATTCCGTCATTCGAAATGACTAGGCCTCGTCGACCATCGCAGCTTCACCGGCCGACCACTGCTCAGTACTAATCCTACTCCAGTACGCTGCATAAATGGAATTCGCCAACGAGAAGCGCACCCTGTGTTTTCACATACACAATGGCGTTTTCAACAGGCGGCCGCAAGAAACTCAACATCGTTGGACGCTATTCTTGTATGCCCATGTGGCCAAAATCGGCTTTTTACGGTCTGGTATTACAATTACAGGTGGCCACGAATGGCTCGTCTGTGTAGCTTTACCTACCATTACTTATTCGAAAATATGCACCGTCCAGCAATATGAGATGGCAACGACACATTGTCGTCTCCAGATGGCGCCAGGAGTTGTCATCAGGCGAGCCCTGGTACACCGTTTTCTGTCCATGCCGTCGGTCTTTGCGACCAGACGCATGACTTGGGGTGTGATCCACGAAAGCCAGCAAAGTTTGCAAACCCTCCTAGAATGCATAATTAAGACGCGCTAGCCATTTTTATCTGTTATTTTACTTAGAAGGATATAGAAAGTTATCTTAATTATATAGATTTACTATCTATATAGAACTTAAAGTACTACGCTAGCTAGGGTTATATAAATGCCTATAAAAGGCTTAAATACTAAGAATAAAGCAAATTCTACTGTTTTTTAGTAGTAAAGAATACAGTCTATAAAATTATTAGTAAAGTTTATAGGGTAGATAATAATAAAGTTTATATAGCACTATAATAACCTTTTAAGGTGTAAATATTCCTAATTTTATTTGCTTTTTAGTAAAAAAGGCTACTAATAATAACCTTTACTATATAGTATTAATCCTTTAGTGCTATAAAGCTCTTAGAGTAATAAAAAGAGGCCTCTTTAGGCCTTATTAATACCTTTAAAAGCATATTAATACTTATAAAGAGCTTCTAGGTCTTAATTATACTAGGGCATCTTTAATAGCCTTATAGGATTACTACTATTAGCTTTTTAAGGCATTAGATAATTGCTTTATTAATCTCTTTAAAATACTAAAAAACACTTATTAAAAGCTTTATATATAGCTTTATATTAATGCCTTAATTATACCCTTATATTATTAGCTAGTTAAATAAAAAGTAATAATATTCTTATAAATATATATATATAATAAGCCTTAAAGAAATATAGGGCTTTAATTTTTCCTAAGTTAGTTATTAATATTATAAATTTTTTATAAGCTAATTAATTTAATAAGGAAACTATATATAAGATTTATTTATTAACTAAACCCTAATATAGTCTTACTATTAGTAGAATTAAATAATAAATTCCTTTAATTTAATAGTGCTATTAGTGCTATAAATAGTATATATATTTTAGCTTTTATACCTCTTTATAGGTAGAAAAGGTTTTAATTAAGAAAGAGTAATATCTTATAAAATATATTAATAATAATAAGCTTTAAGGGATTATTTTTATATATATTAGTAAGCACTAAGGGTTTTATTAATAATACTATATTAATATAAATTATATTAATAAAAGTATTTATAATCCCTTTAAAGCGCTTTTATTTTAGTAATATAGGCTTTAGCTTATTAATTTAGGGCCTTATAATGCTTTATTTAAGGGTTTAGTATTACCTATAAGACTAAAGGCTTACTAGTTAGCTTTTAGTAAATAAAAAAAAGCTCTTTAATTATTAGTACTTATAATTATAAACTATTATTAAGTAGGTTTTTAGTTAGTATAAGTAAAAGTAAAAGATAATTTACTATAGCGCTTTTAAGTACTTATTTCTTATATAGGTAAAGATAGTATATACTATTATTAAATTATTTAATTTTATTAAATTAAATAAAAAAAAGCCTTATAAATTTAAAGAGAAAGAGATAGTAATATTAAAAGAAAAGAAGTAAGAAGCTTTTATAGTAGCTACTATATATACTTTAAGTGTCTTTTATAGGTTATTAGTAGCTTAAATTTATAATAAAATTATAATATAGCTTTAGAAGGTATATATATAATAAAAAGAGTAAAAAAGAGTAATAAATTTAATATATTTAATATTATATATATATTTTTTTATTTAGTAAAAAAGCTACTAGAGAGGTTATTAAAGAAGTAAGAAAAGTAAAGAAATATATAGGCCTATAGAAAACCCTTAATAGCCTTTAAAGCCTCTAAAGCCCCTAACTTAGTGAGAAAGCTAAATGCTAAGAATAGTTTTAATTAGTATAATCTTAGCCTTTTTTAAGCTTAATAAGTTCTAAATTAGGGAATTTATATAATTCTTTTTTAACTATAGTATAACCTTTATTATAGTCTAAATTCTAAACTCCTTAAAGAGTAATTAATAGTCTTTACTTACCTTCTCTATCTTATCTATATATAAGGACCTTACCTAATATATAATATGCCCCTTTAGGCCTATTTCTAGCAGCCTAAATATATTAAATAGAACCTATAAAAGCTTAAATAACTATGCTATAATTCGCTTTTATTATAAACCTCTTAATAACTAGTTTACCTACCCTATAGCTAGTGTAGGCATTTTTAGAGAGTTTTATAAGCTATTAGCTACTAGCTATATAATATTTAAAGGCTATAAACTTAGGGTAGTAGTATTATTTATACTTCTATAAGGGGAATAAAAAGCTAGGTTATTATCTTTTAATATATCTTCCTTAGCAGGCTTTATAGCGTTTTAAAGGTCTCTAAACCTTATAAGCTTTTCTTTCTAGCTTTATTACCTTCTCTCTTAAGGTATATTATTTTTTTCTTTATTATTAGCTTTTATATCCTTAATAGTAGTAATAGCTATAAAGCCCTAGTTATTATTAGTATTTATAATAAAGTCCCTAGCTAGGAGGTTAGTAATAAAGATCTTTAACCACTCTAAAGGCATAATACTCTTACTTATAGGTAAAGGCTTAGTAATTAGGTATCTTTTAAAACATTTATATATAGTATTAAGGGTTTAGGCATTTTACTTACTTATTTAGAGTATTCTAGTCTTCTTATTATAAGTAATACTAAACTAACTCTCTATAGCTTAGAATACTTACTAAAGCCCCTTAAGATATAAATACTAATTTTTAAATACCTTTATAGACTAATAATAATAAGGGAATTTAGAGTTAAAGGTAGGAATATAGCCCTTAAAGACCTTTTTTATAATACTAATTTTATTATTATTAAGCTATTAATTATACTAAGCTTTAAGTAGTAATTTTAATAGTATAATTATTTCTTTATAAGTTTAGTAGAATAAGCTAGCGCTAAACGCTTTAAATTAAGATAGTTAGGGCATAATATTAATAAGTACTTTCTTTTTAGTATAAAATAGTTAGGTAATTATAGTATTATTATATTATAAAGCCTAGAAAAGTTTAACATTAAAATTATAAAATAACCTAGCTATAAAGGCGGTAAAAAAACGCTACTAAAAGGCCATTAAGATAGGCATAGATAGTACAAAGTAGGATCCCTATAGTGCTCTATATATAATTTATACCTCCTCTTATCCTGTGCAAACTTTGCCGGCTTTCGTGGATCACACCCTTGTTGTGCCGAGCAGGAGCGTACACGCGGCCGATGGCGAAAATGCCAAGCCGCGCCACACTTTGAATGGCATGAACGAGCCAAAACCTAACCGAAGGCAGACTACCATGCGTACCTCCATACATATGTATGTATATGTATGTACTTAAACAAGGTGCATCTGTGACACAAGATTTTGCTCACCTGCCACTAATGTATGACTGAGTGATTTATCGAGTATCCGTCTTCAACAACAACGACGACGACGGAGGCCTTCTGGCACGATTTGACAGGACATACTCCATACAAATGTATGCACATTGGCATCTTGCGAGCCTGTGTGGTGGCGGTACGTCGTGCCCAAGAATACGAGCTTGCGGATCAAAACAAAAAAAAAAGAGGGAGAGAAAAGAAAGACACCAAACCACAGGATAGGAAATAGCCCGGCCAGTGCTACATGCAAATGTATGTCTATACATGACATATGCATGTACATGCATACTTGTGTCTACACAAGTCCCTACCCAATCGCGGATCTTGACGCCCGGACCGCCGTTGTGTGTGTTGCTCGAGAAGGTATTTAGTATTTTGACGTCGCGAAACGTACTAATGACACGGCAAGTGGAAAGTCACAGAATGTAAGCAGAATGCCAGTGACTATTGACATCATCCACAACAAAACCAAATTAAAACGTACAGGCACTGTACATTGTTCTGGTATGACGGCGCCGTCGGCACATGCCTCCCTCCTGGCATTGACAAACAATTCGCCGCCTTCACCTGTCGCCGCCCCCTTTTCTTTCCTTTATCTGCCCCGATGTCTTGGTGTCTTGGATGCCGAGGGATATTGACGTCCCCGCCGCTACTGCTGCTCCCTACAGTGCGTGGCCAAGGGAGTTCTGCTTCATTAATCAATCCTCATTCAAATGTCGCGAGCCATGATTCCCCTGGGGCCTGGTCGACTGTTCATCCCAGCATAGATGAGGTAGAGGAGCCGTGGTGGTAGTCTCATCTCGCCAGAATTCCCAATAACATTCACCTGGCCATGGCTGTCGAGTCGCCCGGACATTGGACGACCACAATGCGGGCTAGCACAGTGCTGACGTCTGTAGTCTGGAACGTTTGTTCCTGGATCAGAGGCGGGCGGTTGTGCCGCTGTCCCGCGAGTAAGCACAAGTCTAAGAAGCTCGTCTCTGAGTGTTCCGTTCCGCTACCAAAAGAAGGGCTCTCTGTATTCTTTGCATGATGGCTTTGCAGTCTTTGTTTCGTTTCCCGCCAAAAGGGTCCGGGGTTCTCTACATGCTACGTCATGGCTGGACAAGAGACGGGTCTGGCGATGGTCTGTGCCTGTGCCTGTGCCTGTGCCTGTGCCTGTGCCTGCCAACTCCACGGCCACGTCCATATCCATGTCGTCTCCTCGTCAGTGCTCTCAATGCCTGCATGTGGATGCTGCATCGCATTGTGAGACTGCGAGACGCGCCGTGGGGCGGGTTAAATAGAGCCTGACGGTGGCCGCAGAATGGCCGGAGCCGCCAGACCCCAACTGGTCTGGTCTGCTTGGTCCGTCACAACTGGTCCAGACCAGACCACATGCAGACTGGACGGTGCTGGAACTTCCTGCCGGTCCCAAGTACCGACTCCTCAGTGCTGACGCTCCTCAGTGCTCACGCTCCCCAGCGCTCACGCAGCCTACTTACTTTGAACGTACTTACTTATGTATGTACATATGTACAGGCTTATTTATGTTTGTCTGCATGTGGACAACCTTCATCAGCAAAAAAAAAAAGAAGAAAGTTCCTGACACGGACATTTCGCTCCAATCTCCAAACCGCCCTTCCCGCCTTCACCCGCCCCTCCCCCCCCCCCGGGCCCGCCCATTCTTCACATGTTTTTCTTGGCCTTTATGTTTTTTTTTTTCTTTTTCTCCTTTTCCTTTTCCTTTTTGTTGAATAGAAAACGACAAAATCCACGTGTGTTGCGACACGTCAAGTTGGAAAAGGTACATACATGTATTCAAGGGAATAATCTCGATCGACACGGATCTGCATCTCTGTCTGATTGGGGTATTCGTGGACTCGGGTGATAAATCCCGTCGCACTCGGCATCCCGACGCGGGAGAAATCCCCCTCGAGCTATCTATTGCCTAGGTAGTTATGCAATTATTCGCTTGAAACAGCAGCATTTCTGCAGCCTCGTTTAGCCGATGAGATGGACAGTGCGCGCGCTGTTCCCTCTGCCATGGTAAACCGCGTCCGAGACATGTTTTTTTTTTTTTTTTTTTTTCAAAATAAAATAAGATAAAATAAGAAAGAAATTTGTTTTTCGAGACACGTGACCACAGCCGCGGTATAGTTGAATTCTGGGCATGATTCAATAATTAAAGCGAGATAGACTGACTCATCATTCATTAGATTATATATAAACGGCATTCCACTGTTGTCTATGTACTGTACGTTATGTACATACATACATACATATTGTGTACGTCCGCGTAACCGCTAGACATGGGGGCCTGAAACAAATCCCCAATGACCATTTCTACTCCAGGGTGCTCACGTCCGTGAAACACTCCTCGACCCTCCACATCAGCCACATGAACAAGCTGCGATATGGCGCAAACTTGGCCGACAGGTCCAACATCTCCTGCTCTGACATGTACTTCCACTTGCCTCCCTTGGACTTGAGCTTAGCCACGTCTCTCCCCACAAACGCGGCCATGCCTCTCTGCACGCCCAGGTCTCCCACCGAAAACACATCCATCCGCTTGAGGCCGAAACAGGCAAACATTTCAACGGACCACTTCCCCAGTCCGCGGACCGCGATGAGCTTCTCCACGAGTTCCTCGTAGGGCGCCTCGAGTAGCATCTGCGCGCTCAGCTCGCCGCTGCTAAACCTCTCGGCGAGACCCTTGATGTATTCCGCCTTTCGCTGCGAGAGACCCGCCGTGCGAAGCTTCTCAACGGAACACGGAGCAACTTGCGATGGATGGGGAAATCTCTGTCCACCATCGCCATCGCCTCCTCCTCCTCCTCCTTCTCCGTTATTGTCGCCGTCGTCCTCGTCGAATAGTGCCACAAACTTGGCCTTGATGGATTTGGCCGCCGCCCCGGAAACCTGCTGCGAGATGATGCCGCTTGCGAGACTCTCAAACGGGTCAATCTTCTCGGCCAGTCCCTCTGGCGAGAACATCCTGCAGTGGTGCTTTTCCACCAGCGGCCGCATTCTGCCGTCGACGCTGATCAAATGCGCACACGCCGTGTCGAGCAGATTTTCCGTGGTGAGTTTTCCGTCTCCTCCTCGCCCTCCTCCTCCTCCTCTTCTTCTTGCGGTCTGTGTATTGTCCGGCGACGCGGACTCCACCTCCACCTTCTTCGATGCCACCACCCTGCATGTCTCTGGTGATAAAAGCGCGGCATTTGTGGCCCTCGGATCGGCCAGTCTTGCCACCTTTGCGTCTCGAGGCTTCGTTCCTCCTGCTGGTGGTAGGTCTGTTGTATTTGCCGTCTTCTTGGGCGTAGGTGTCATGGTCGGTAGCGTAGGAGCGGTTTCTTCGGTGGTGTGCTGTGTGCGCCGCTTTGTCGGCGTCGTGGGTTGCTGTTGTTGCTGCTGCTGCTGCTGCTGCTGCTCTGTGGTGTCATGCAGCGGAGACGATGCCGGTGATGTCGACGCTTTGCGTTTTCGATCATTCCGTGTGTTGTTGGGGGTTTTCTTGGGAGACGAGATCCTCGCTGTGCTCAATGACTGGGATTCCGCTCGAGCGCTGAGCCGTAATGACCGCCGCGTTACTGCCATTGTCATGGTCGAGTTCGCCCAGTGTCTGGTTCTGGGGTTGCTGGTGGTCGTCGATACGAGTGGCCTGGACAGCGGTACAGCACCAGCTATGAGACGTATTTTCATCAGGTGTGATCACTCAGTTCCTTGATGCGAGTAGAGTGTTGTGCAAGATGGTCATTGAATAGTTTTCTTTGTATATAAAGCTGGTCGGGTTTGTGGTCAGCATGGTGTCACCGTGAATGCTCTAGTCTCTTGCTCATACGCCAATCCATCCAGTCTTGAAGTATGCAAGTAATCTGATGTCACCGAACACTATAATCCACTGAGCTAGCCCGAATGGGTTCTGGAACGGGACCGTCTGGCAGGACTTGACATGTCGAACAACAGAAACATACCAACAGCGCTGTAGAATGAAAAAGCGGCGTCAATCGTCCAGGACAAACCATATGGACAGTCTAAATCAATGGACTACACGACTCGTCTGAGACGAGGCATGGATGCATGCCATTGATAGCAGAGACCAACGCCAACAACTCGTGCATGTGCACCATGAACGGATATGAAGGTACAGGGTAGTCTCCACCCGGAGAAAAGCCGATTGTACGACACCCTCACCAGCATGATTGTTAGCTTAGCTTCCAAAATTTACCCTCAGGTAAACCGTCCGGCGCCATCAATCAAAAGTACATCGTCCTCCACCACAGCCAGCCCTCATCTTCAACCCCAAGATCTTCGCGCGTAGACCACGGATCACGCCCGCACAGCGATTTACTCTTTCGCAAAAACAATGAGTTTCGTCCCCGTTAACCCGCGGCCTATGCTGCAAGAACTCGTCAACAAGCCTGTTTTCGTCCGCTTGAAGTGGGGGCAGGTCGAGTACAAGGGCACACTGGTATCCGTCGATAGCTATATGAATCTACAGCTTTCCGGCACGGAGGAGTACGTGTCCGATAAGCCTACTGGCATGTTGGGACAAGTCCTGATCCGGTACGTCACGTCTGGAGAAGAAAAGGAGTGGGCTGGAAGGGAATCCGTCTCAGGAGCCACGTCGATTTTGCTAATTGTTTCTGCGCTGCAGGTGCAACAATGTGCTCTGGGTCCGTGGTGCCGACGAAAGCAAGGACGCTACGATGTCGGGGTAGTGGTTGGCGACCGAGAAAGATGGCTCGGTGGACAGCTGAGATGGGGTGGTTTTGAGGACACATCCATGAAAGGAGAGCCAGGATGAATATATTGTCGATGCAGCGATTTCTCACACGCGATGGGACGATTCGAACTCCCCGAACTCGCCGATATTGTTTGCGTTCAGAACGCGTTCCCGACAATTAAGCCGTGTATTTATATATTTCGAGTGGAAAAGTCTTTTCTTGCCGTCGCGTCACGAATGCGAAATTACGACGAACAGTTTAGTTCGCTTGGTGGACCGCGAGCGAAATGGGAAACCCTTGCGTGGTTTTCAAAAGCTCTTTTTTTTGGATACAGAGAAAGATGATGGGAACATTGACCCGAACAATGGGCATCGGTAGTGGGGTGGGGGAGGCACATTTTCGAGTGTCATCCAAGGCAAGCTTCGTCGATCTGCCGGCGGTCTGTTGCCACGCGGAAACCACCAAGGTCCGGCCATTTGCATAGAACTTGACGAGGGGATAGATCTCTACCAGGCTCAGAATGGAAGGAATCTTGTTTGCTGCTCAAGTGGTTCGAATCGAAGGAGCGTAAGCGGAATTGAAATAGAAATAATGATACCCATGAACTCGAAGGACTGTGATATCTTCTTCAACGGTGAAAAAAGCGAGAAACGTTGGAAGCCCATGCCATCGCGCCCATTGCTGCTGGACCCTGACGATGACACAGCTGCGTATCAGGCTACTACGTTACACATCCGGACTCGATGGCTAGTGCAGTCATTCACGAATCACGGCCTACATCCGTCGACATCGATGGTATTTTTTATTTGTCACAATTCGTGAAAGTGGACCTGGAGGTGGGACTTGACCTGACAACACGGGAACAGGAAGGAAGAATATACGTACAGCACAGTACGTGTTGATGTGCCTTTGAGACGATTGCAGAAAAGTGTCAACATAGCATGCGGCTGAACCGCAGAATGTGGAAACGCATCATGCAGGTATCCCAGGGCCAAGACGACGGAGCAAGACGGATTTTGCCCGCGCTCGGGATTCCGACGGTGATATGTCGCGTACACGTACATCATTGGCAAGGTAACCAGTCCTATCTACCAATTGGCATCGGCAGATAGATGCCTACGTAAACTTCTGTCATTGCTCTTGAAAAATCATGCAGCGCGGGAGAGCGTGTGCGGTCCGAGTTGATAACTATCGCGTGCAGCGGAGTTGGACTGACCTCGGCCGGAGGAAAAGTTAAACAACAGGAACAGTGAATTGCAAACGGTTGGCCCTGAGCGCGTGTCGATGCTACCTAAGTACAGTACTAAGGTAAAGTACTTTATGTAGGTGGGACTACGTTGGCACCTCTCTTAGTATAATAGTCTGGTAAATTAAGGACAGGTGGGAACTTGTGTGGTGGTGAGACTACGTGCAGAGTACTTTGCCATGCTCAGCTCTTCCGCTTTGTTGCTGCTCAGTCCACAATGTGTGTAGGTCGCATCAGAGTATCCCATTGTACGCTAAGCTTTCTACCTGTAGAGAAGAACCGGGTCCTGAATCCACTCGAGGACGAACATGAAGCTTGCTGGGTGGAGACTGGAAGCAAATAACACCTCTCACAGCCGGAACTGGAGGAGGACAAGACAGGACAGGCACTAGGAGCTTATTAGCGGCAGGCATCCTAGCGCTGGTTCGCAGCGACCCGAGCCAGTAAAAACCCGCCAGGCAGGAAACTGCAGCCCCAAAAATGAATGGCCCAGAGCGTCACCCTTAGACAGCAGCACCACAATGGCGAACCCTTCGCCTCAGCTGCGTTGACGCCACGACCAAACCCAGCACAGTCTCACCTCACCACCACACCACCACCATCTTGCCATCTCGTTCAGCCTCGACGACTTCACTCCTGTCCATCGTTTTTGCGATCTGCCGAACTCGGTTTCTCTGCGCTTGGCATTGCTTTGGCTACACCATTGCCTTGTCGAGATTCGAAACTGCTGCATCATCTTGGTGTTTGCTCTTTTTTTTTTACCCCTCTTCCCCTTCTTTCTACCCTCTTTTGCCGCCCTTCGACCGCCCGACCACTCGTTTGCCATATTTTAAACCCACGCGCCTGTCGTTAATCAACCACACCCCCTTCTTCCTCTTGGCTCAACGACACTCCCACATCCAAAGAGCCGGTCGCCGAGAACAAACATTTGTCGACAAACACACGGCCACTCGCCAACTGATTGTCACCCTTCAGACCTGGGCGTGTAACACTCACACAAAATCGCCCAACATGCTTCTCCCAAAGGGCGGTTTGAATTGGAAATCTGCCCGAGCTCAGTTGCCAACGACGCGCGTTGTGTGGACTCTCGTCACACGGACGCGATTTTTACTTCTTGTGGCAGTCACTGGTATCGTCCTGCTGTTATGGGGCGGCATCAGAAACTCGGCCTCGGAAATGCAAAGGTATGCGCAATCCAGTGCTCATTGTTTTTCACACGGAGAAAGATTGAAGGAGGGAGGGAGAGATGGAGACGAAGAGAGGGAGAGGGATGGGGAGAGGCAGAGAGAAAAATGCACCCGACACACAGAAAACGAAGTGACTGACAGCTCTTTGTCGTCCATAGCTTTTACTGCTGGGGCCCTTCAAAACCTCCGATAGACATGTCACAGAACGAGTACGCTAGATGGAATGCGCACATGCAGACGCCCGTCCTCTTCAATCATCATGCTCCGCTAAAGGTCGAGTCCACCACGATACAACATGTCGACCTCAATCCTATCAAGTCAACCCGCAAGGCCGTTGCCAACCAGGAGAGAGTGCTCCTCCTCACACCACTCAAGGACGCTGCGCCTCACCTATCGAAATATTTTGAGCTCCTGGCCGAACTTTCATATCCTCACCATTTGATTGATATTGCCTTCCTCGTATCCGACTCCAGGGACGATACTCTTGCCGTTCTCGCGTCCGAACTGGACCGTATCCAGAAGCGACCTGATAAGATCCCGTTCCGAAGTGCGACGATTGTCCAAAAGGACTTTGACTTCCATCTCAGCCAAGACGTTAAGGAAAGACACTCATTCGAGGCTCAGGGTCCTCGCAGAAAAGCATTGGGCAAGGCCAGAAACTACTTGCTATCTGCAGCGATGAAACCAGAACACTCTTGGGTCTACTGGCGCGATGTCGACATTGTGGATAGTCCTTCTACGATTTTGGAGGACTTTATCGCACATGACAAGGACATTCTGGTTCCTAGTAAGGATCTGAAACCTGAATCCCTTTCTTGCCTGGTCGCGATACAAGTATTTGCTGACACTTGAACAAAAGACATTTGGTTCCACCGATACGAAAAGGGCGTCGACATTGAGGGTCGATGTGAGTAACTGTCACCTGTGTCTTCTGGAATTGAAACACAATGCTAATATAGTGTGCCTAGTCGACTACAACTCCTGGGTTGAGTCGGATAAAGGCCGCAAATTGACATCGACTTTGGATAAAGACGTTGTCCTGGCAGAGGGTTCGCTACGCCTCACGCCTCTTTTGACGTGCATGAATTAGAACCACTTGAAATTCGTACTAACTCTTCTTTTTTCTTTCAAGGATATAAGCAATATGACACTGGTAGAACGTATATGGCAAAAATGGGCGACTGGCGAGAAAACAAGGATGAAGAAATGGAGCTTGATGGTATTGGCGGCGTAAACATCCTGGTTAAGGGTGATGTGCACCGCTCTGGTAAGTCTATTGTATTGCGCTGCATGCGTCTCACTTAATGCGTGCTAATGCAAAATTATCTGGCACCAGGTATCAACTTCCCTTGTTATGCGTTTGAGAACCAAGCAGAGACGGAGGGATTTGCCAAGATGGCTAGACGAGCCGGATACCAAGTCGTCGGTCTTCCCAACTACGTCGTATGGCATGTCGATACGGACGAGAAGGGAGGCAACCTGTAGTCTTTGGGTTCGCGTTCCCCACTAAAACGACAACGAATTACTACTCTCAGCACTACATACAGCACGATTCACATGTCTGATATTTGACCCGGACGATTCCGAATGCTCTCTTTGCACTTTTTTTCATGCAAAGAGATGGGTTATTGTCTGAGCGTTTATGATGCTATTTCAATATTGATAATGAGGCGAGCAATAGGTGGAAATGCTTTGGGACTCGGAACTTCCCTCGCGGCCTTTTTTTCTTCTTCTCTTTTTTTCATTAACTCTCGTTCTCGGTTACGTTGCCATGGCGGTGTCTTAATGGGAAGACTAACCGAAATGAACTTGACGGATAATGCATGGAATTTCACATCTTCTAGTCCCGTGACTGGGGGGTTTTCTGACGATGTCAACACAAAAACAGTCACCGGTTCTAATATTCGAAGCAGCAGGATGTCAACGACTCATTACTCTGGGCGTCTTTGTGTTTTTGCGCTTTTATTTTCGGATTCTTTTACTCCCCCAGACTTTGCAGGATTCAGCTGATGACTTTTCTCAGCTACCTAGTTTAGGAATAGCTCTTGTATTTGGGTATTAGAGAGTATTGTAAAGCAGGCTGGTTTGGGCTGGGCGGTAATAGACAAATATGTACATGTTTCTGTATACTGCAACGCCGAATAGTCATGAAATGGGTTCGGGCTAGGAGGGGCTCAACATGTTATATATATATATATCAATGTCTGAAACTGTTGGCCGAATTGACCATTGTATCGAGTGCACAACGTGACGAACGTGATGACACTTGACTGGCGTGGCTAATAATGGTGTTGGCCCGTCAGATGGTTCCGGAAGCTACCAACGTGGCATCACATGACGAAGAGGGGCCCGGATAAAGCGCGGTTAAATGGCGACAGTGCCGTCATCGCCCACTCGGAGAGAGTGTCTGGTCTAGACTCTTTTTCGAGTCTAGTCTGACCGCCCGCCGCCACCTGTGCGAGTAATTGCGTATCTGGATTGCTTAACCTCCCCGTTACGCAACGCAACCTGGAAGACTTCGCACTATCGCTTCTTCTCCCTTCTTGAGGCAGATCCCGGCAGAAGACGCCCCTCCTGCTTAAGGGTTTAATTTTTTATTTTCCCTATTCGCACGCGCGCCCTTCTTCACAGCCTCGCTTTTTCCGTGTGTACCCAACCGGGTTCAGCTGATTCCTCGGGAACGACCAGAGGGAGGAACCCCACCAGACCCGACAGTCGCCTCCATCTCTTCTCATCCACGTAGCAACCACACCGCACCAGACTCGATCCTTTGCACTTTGCACTTGAAACCTTCTCCTCCTAGGACACCATCAGTTGGGACACGATAGATATTTTGCCCTACTCCGTCGCCCTTCGACCCGCTTCCGCTTCGACCTCGACCCTTCAATTTTTTCCCCCTGTTTCCCCTTAGTAAAACGTTCACGATAGTTCCCTCGGGGTCAAAACGAAACCGATTTTCCAAAGATGTGGAGCTGGTTCGGTGGCGGCTCCGCCCAGGCTCGAAAAGACTCCCCCAAGAATGCTATTCTCAGCTTGCGATCGCAGCTTGATATGCTGCAGAAGAGAGAAAGACACCTACAGAACCAAATAGACGAGCAGCATGAGATTGCGCGCAAGAATGCAAACTCAAATAAGAATGGTGAGCCACTGTTTTGCACGTTTACCACCCACCGCCTTTGGGGGGTTGGCTGCCTGATGCGGACCTCTTTATGGCGCGCCTGGAGGAGGGGCAGGGGGAGAGGGAAGAGAGGGGGGAATAGGATGGGCAGCCAAAAAAAAAAAAAACAAAAAAAAAAGCCAGTCCGAGAAATGAATGAAGCTAATGGAAATGGGTGTACTCTGGACATAGCCGCCAAAGCTGCCTTGCGACGTAAAAAGGCCAACGAACATACGCAGGAACAAACACTGGCGCAAATACAAACGCTTGAGACTCAGATCAACTCGATTGAGTCTGCCAACATTAATCACGAGACGTTGCTGGCGATGCAGCAAGCTGGCAAGGCTATGAAGCATATTCACGGCAAGCTCACGCCGGAGAAGGTGGATCAGACGATGTGGGTTTTGCTCTATGTTATTTTATGCACGACTCGACTGCTTTGTTCTTCCTTGTGTTTCGAGAAGAGCATCGTACTGATGAGGAAATGGTTTAGGGACGAACTGCGAGAACAAAACGCTCTCAGCGAGGAAATTGTCAATGCCATCACAAACAATCCCATCGGCGAGCCTATCGACGACGATGAGTTGGAGGCAGAGCTGGACGAGCTTCAGCAGGAAAAGTTGGACGAGGACATTCTCAAGACGGGCAACGTACCAGTGTCTGATCTTGTGCAAAGAATGCCTTCAGTGGCCAATCAAGAACGTGAGTGCGGTTTGAACAACGAGAGAGTGCGCGCGCGCGGAAGAGACGTCAGAGAGAGAGAAAGAAAGAGAGAAACATGTTGGAAGTGGTCGTCATTTGGCTGTCTCGATGTAACTAACGCGGCAACGACAGCAGTGTCAAACAGGGCCCACGCCGAGGAAGAGGACGACGAGGAAGCCGAGCTCAGAAAACTTCAAGCCGAAATGGCCATGTAAGAAGAGGCAAAGGGGGTTTGTGCCGAGAGTCGAGGCCCATGGAGTCAGTTTCTAGCATAGCATATTTTGGGAAGCAGGCGGAGACAATGTTTGTTTGGTAGTCTAGAGGTGGCTTTTCACAACTTTCCACCAAGTCAATAGTTCGTCGTCGTGTGTTGGGGCGGGTTGTTTGTCGTGGTTGTTGGCGTTGGCGTCTGAGAGAGGCTTTTTCTTTTTCTTTTTTTTTTCTTTACATCTATTTTTTAAATCTATTTTTCTTTTTTTTTCCCGTTTCGTATTCCTCCTCCTCGCTTGGTGTACTGCGCGAGCTTGAGTACGACAGTCGATGTGGTTGAAGAGGGGCGCAAGGACACGGCGATTGATTTTTCTCTTCATTTTTTTTTCTATGATTTATTTGTTGATGCTGAGTTGGGGATGGAAGACCTGCACGATATGCATTATGCATACATGCATACATACCTTATGTACATACATATGCATGTGCCATATGCAGCCCGCGCGCTTACAACCACCCGGCGCCTACACCACCACCACGTCGTCCACTCACCCTGCCTGCAAGCGCTGCACTCTGCACCAACCCGGCCATCCATTGGACACCAAAATCCCCGACCGCGCCACGGGCCCTGCAGATTGGGACGACGCTGGTGACTGGCAGTCCGAGTCTGGAGGACGGGATGCGACAGATGGACGCTGGACGTCATGATACGGCCACGGGTGCGGCGGTTGCGAGGCATGGCGGCTAGAGGGCAGCCCAGACGACGCATGTCCCGTCCCATACGTGTACATGTACAGACCATGACGAGGATGATGATTTCGCTTTCCGTTTTCCGGGTTTCCCTTGATTCTCTGTTTTTGCGTGTCATTTTCTTCTTTTCTTCTATTTCTGCTGCTTCCTATTCTGTTGCTGTTATTTCCCCTCCGTTGCTGGTACTGTTCCTAATTTCTCTTCTTCTTCACCCGATACACCCCACACGCGCTGGTCCCTAGTACCATACTTTACAGCAACGTAATTTCTTTCTTTTTCTTTCTTCGGGTTTTTTTTTACTCGGCGGCACAGGGCATGGGTGTGGTCGGGATGCTGGTCGTCTCTGGAGCGGATTTCGGGACCGGTTTTCGGTGCTAGATTCTAGGTATGTGATTCTGGGACTGGCCGTGTATGGGGAAATATTTAAAAAAAAAGAAGAAGAAAAAAGGAAAGGAATAAAAAGAATTAGAAAAAAAAAGAGGAAAAAAAAGAAAAAGAAATACAAAAAGAAAATAAGAAAAAATAAAATAAAAATAAAAATAGTAATGATAACATATACATACACACCTCTGACATTATAACTTCAGGACCATCTTCGCTTTTTCTTCTGCCGGGAGTTTTTTGTCTTCCCGTTTGTACCAAATAAAGGATTGACTATGTACCCCCCGCGCAGTCTCTTTCTTCTACCCTTTATTACATATTGCGCCGCGGCTGCTTCTCTGGAAAGGAGGTGGCCACCATCGAATCTTACGCTCGAGCTGTCCTCGTATGTGCCCGTCTGCGCAGAAGACTGCTTCATTTCCTTCCTCGAAGCGACCTTTGGACTTGAGCGCGGCCAGAGGATCCCTTCGTTGCAGGAGCTGTGTTCTACGGATGGAGCGACGGGGTTTACGGTTGGGGAGGGGGCGGTGCAGTGTATTGCGGCGGAGAGGAGTATCGATGGTTGCTCAGATGAGGATGCAAGCTGTAAGTTCTTTCATTCTCTCTCCCTCTCTCCCTCTCCTTGACTCCCTCACTCGCCTACTTATTCACGCACACACACACTCCTTCTTATGTTTTGGCCGTGTATTCCCCCCTTTGGCCATACAAAGTAGAGTGTGTTGGCAGAGGCATGGTCCCGTAACTGACATCATGTCCAGCGTTGGTCATCTTCAGTGCCCATCAGATGTGTTCAGACCAGCCCGGAGCCATTACACCCACTCACGGCGTCATAACAGCCACGCTGGTGCTTCCTCCTTCCGGCGGAGGACCGGTCTCGTTTCCCGCACCGCCAAGCGCTCCTCATGCGAGTACGACGTCAAAGGCGTCCAAGACGGCCAAGACGACCGGAATTGACCTTCCGTCGACCTTGGTGGTCGATACGCACACTCTCGTTCGCTCTACTGCTACCACTACTGCATCGTCAGAGGCGTCGACCACGGCAGACACAACCCTCAGGACCATCGTAGCGACCAAGACGCGCTCCGCTTCGGAAATGTGTACAAACACAGCAGCAGCAGCAGGCGGTGGTGGCAGCACTCTTACACCTTTTCAAAAGGCAGGCATCGCGGTAGGAGTCATTGGCTTTGCTCTCGCGGTCGCTGGAGTCCTCCTTTTGTTTCGCCTACACCGGGCCAAGAAGTCGCGGGCGCATAAGCGCCTCCCCGAGACACCAAGCAGACGAGACTCATGGGGTTACAAATTCGACAGGAGTTACGCCGGCAGGGGCAACACGGGAGGTGAGCAGTCGGCCTGGATGGCCAATACCATGGGACCAAGCCGCGATGCCAGTGGCGCGTCATCAAATGATTCCTCACCACCCATCAAGTCGGCTGCCAAACCAACGACTGCGAATGCCACATCCTCAGCAGCAATGACGGCCGCCGGCTCGGCCATTGCAGGTCATACAACAGCAGCGAGGACACCGGCAGCCGACCCAGCACCAACAAATTCCAATACCAAGCATCTAGCGCCACCAGGGGCCTCGGGGGCCTCAGGGGCATACAACCCAACAAGTTGGCGTCACAGTGCCATCGGCCTCGCCATATCGCCCGCCGCATCGAAGAACTCTTCGCCCACCGCAAAAAGCAGCAGCAGACCACTGTCGAAGCTTCTGCCGGCCAAACCGCTTCTCGGACTCGCCACGGGCAAGAAATCTCCCACGACCGCCGCCACCAAGAAATACGCCGATATGCCGCCCTACAAAGAAAAGCTGGGGGGGGAAACGTCGTCGCCGAAATACACGCGCGTGTCGCCGCACCCGCCCGTTCTGCCGAAACTCATCATCCCACAGCGGCACGCTGACGACTTCTTGGTGGGCCTGGCGAAAACGACCAAGACGAACACCGACGCCAAATCCAAACCCAAAACCGAGAGGAAACCGATCAACGAGCCCCGGGAAAGCACCATGACGGAATTCGAAGAAGACGGGCGAAGATCGTCGTCGATATCGCCCGAGGGACAGATTTGGAGACCTCCTAGCACGGGGCCCTTGTCTGCCAAGGCGACGTACTATGTTGCGGACAAGGCCGGGAATTGGGTCCTGGGCGAGGACAATAGTCCTGGCATCACGCAGAGTTGTGCGGCTGGGATGCAGGGGATAAAATCGCCGCTGAGTGCGTATCCTCGGCTGGCGACAGGTGTGGCTCCGATGCTGCCCATCGCGAGCCAGCATTCCGAGACGGAGAATCAGCAGCAGCAGCAGCAACAGCAGCAACAGCAACAACAGTCCATTAGAGTCGTCGCAGACACGGAGCCACCATTGCCGAACCCCCAAGACGACATGTACGATGTGCAGCGACAGTCCATCAGAGTCGTCACAGACACAGAACCACCGGTGCTGAACCTCCAAGACGACATGTACGACGCACCGCGGCACAGTATCATGCCCCGGCCCTTGTTCTCGTCAGCCACGCTTGGCAATGGACTTGCTCGCACCGCCGTTCAAGTGTCTGGACGACGCTCCTTGCGCAGAAGAAGTCTGACCCGGCCGCGGGCACCTTCTGCGGACAGCGGCATCACAACCTTTACGTTTTCGTCGGACGACGAGCATGACGGGGACCTGCCCAATGTGCAGCCCTTTAGCCTGTCGCCCGTGGTGGAATCTCCGTGGAAAGCGAATGCAAGTGCAAGTGCAAATGCAAACACAAACACAAACACAAACACAACCGGCAGATGGCTCGTCTCGTATCCCAAGATTCCCGGACGCGAGACGACGGCCACGGGGACGAGCGCAAAGCTGGTGCCGCCTCCGAGGATGCCCATCTCGTACAGACCCAGTGGGCAGCAGACTACACAACCTAGTTCTGGTCCAGAACCGTCATCTATCTCGAATCCTTCTGCTCCTCCTCCTCCTCCTCATCATGATAATAGAGCAGCAGCAGCAGCGCCCACTGCAACTACCGCCGGTCCAGCGACAGCCAACCAGGAACATGGTCCTCACCAAGCCACAATACCGCCAAAGGCTTCCACCCCCGCCGTGATGAAGCCCTTTATCCCGCACGAGATTCAAACAACAATGATGTCGCCGCTAGGCAGTCTCGCGCAACTCCGTTCGGGGAGCCGGTCGCGGGCGTGGCCGACGCACGATGCCGCCGCGTTGCGTACCGGGTCGCCCACGATGCGGCTCGTCAGACCGTCTCCGGAACCAGAAGCGGCGGCGAGCGTGCCGTCTGATGCCGGGGAGCAGATGCCACGGGTGCAGCAAGGAGAAGGGAACCAACAGCAGGTGCAACATCAACATCAACACCAACAACAACATCAACATCAACAACAACACCAACAACACCAACAACACCAACATCAACAACATCAACAACATCAACACCAACATCAACACCAACATCAACACCAACATCAACACCAACATCAACACCAACATCAACAACACCAACATCAACATCAACAACACCAACATCAACATCAACAACACCAACCCCAACATCATCAACACCTCCCCGCCCCTCGCCCACCGCCCAACTGGATCCCCGGCCTACCAGCACACCCGCACCCGCACCACCGTCCACAACACACCAGCGCGCTCTGGCTGCCGCCCCAAGCCCGCAGCACGCGCCGGATCGAGACTGAGCCACACCACCACGAGCTCACGCCCCGACGAGCCCAGATTGACGCCCAGCGGAGTCTGTCTAGCGTCCAGAATTCGATGCCCAGCCAGAGCCAGGGCCACGCACCCGCCCTCGTGGTTCCATCCTCCTTGGCCTCCTCATCCTCCCCGGACGAGTCGCTGCACCTTCAAGCCCAAGCCCAGCACCCACCACCCCGGAAGCCAACAAACCAGCAACAAGCATGGAATCCGAATCCAACCCCGCAGTCATGGATTGCTCGTCCAGTCTACTCTGCGATGCCAGTCCATCAAGGCCAAGCTCAAGGCCAAGCTCAAGCTCAAGCTCAAGCTCAACCGCAATCCCAATCCCAATCCCAAGCACAGCACCACCAAAGACCTCAACCACAACCCCCCCTCACCCTCATAACCTCCTTCCCCCCCTCCTCGCCCCCCAATCCCGCCCCCTCGCCAGCCCGACTACCCACCCTAACCCCCACTCCTCGCGGCCCGCGTCCCTACCCCAATATCCAGTGATGGGACCGGCCAGCACGCCACGCCTGTGTCTCGTGGCATTTCGACCCCTATATACTTGAGCAGGAATGATGATCACGGGTCATGACCAAGAAGAGCTCCATGTCGGGCACGGCATTCCCCTGTCCAGTCCTGCACTGCCAGTCCCAGAATAGCAAACAACAGACGCAAAAAGCCAAAAGGCCAACCAACAAACATCCTTTCAAGTATATAAAAGGTCCACAAAGATGTTTTGAAAAATTTCCTTTTTTCTTCTTCTTCAAAAAGGGGTCCAGAGCAGCGAACCAAGGATTTCAAAAATGCAAAAGAGCTCAGAAACGGCCATGAACTAAAAGGACGGAAAAGGGCGAAAGGCAAAAACAGGGAAGGGAGGGAAGAAGGGGGAGGGGAAGAGAAAGGATGCAGTGTCTTGCAATATGGCTTGATGCCATATAAATGCGAGATAGGTCGTATCCATGAAATGAATTGTATATACGTTGCTGTAATTACACCATCCACAATCACAAAACGTGTCGCAGTGGTGGTGCAAAGATGAGGAATTAGGGGAGTGTTTGCATCAAGAACAGAAAAAGATACCAAAAAAGGCAAGGGAGGGCTTTTCGTCTAATAAGCCGCGCACATACATACTATGCTCTCCTGCGCTTGCGCTACTATACTCGTTGCCTGGACAAACAACCCAACTCACTGTATTCACCGTATTCACTCACCGTCTCGTCACACGTGCTTCATAATAAAATGAATATAGAATAAGCAATGGTTTAGAAATCCTGTTGATAGACTACTGAGCGGTGACTAAGTTGATGCCTGCTACTACAGGGAAAAAGAGAGGCAGTAAAACATTTAATACACATCCTCACCTCGCAGACTCAAATCAATTTATGCTGCTATCAAGATGTTAACAAAACGAGACGTCTAGGAAAGATTCCAGGTTCACAAGGTAAACATGCTGACTGACTGAATGTGCGACAGGGTAAACAAAATGACAGGAAAGAGTGAGGGAAAAAAGGAACCAAGGAAAAGGAAAGAAAAAGGTCGAGGCTCATTAGCCATATGTAATGAATGAAATTCCCTTCGTCCCGTCGTGTCATTGAAATAATCACCAACCACCAGCCTCTTCTTCCATCTTGCTGCAAAACACACTACACTGCCATGGCTTTCTCAATCTGGGGTTCGACTCAATGCACAATCTCTTCGGCTTCGCCACCCCCTTGGCATAGTGGCCCTCTCGCCTTGCTCACGATCGAGCTCTCTCAATTCAATAGGCTCACCACGCTCGCTGCTGTCACCTGTTCCACGCAGCCTTCGATGGCTTCGCTTCTTGCTGCGGAATGATCCGTGAGCGTCCCGTCGAAAGTCGCTTAGCTGGTCACTCAGTGCCCCAATGCCTTGGTCCCAAGCCTCGCGATTAAGATGAGCACCCGCATCAATGAGTTTGTTCTTCCTCCGGATCTCTTGCCATCGAGTCATCCCCCCTAGTTCAAAAATGTTCATGCGGCGCTTTCTGCTTGTAGGATTGCCAATCATGGCCGGTCTCCATGCCTCTTCTTCTTCAATGACTGCCTGTGCATTTCCCGGCATAGAAACCCGTCTGATTGTCGATCGTCGCCGAGCTTCCACCAACCTGTCCATCTCTTCCGACTTTGATTTTGGTACAATCTGGACCTCGGAAAATCGAATCAGAACAAGCAACAACAGAAGAGTCAATACGAGCAATATGCCTGCCACGATGCCTGTAGATAGCCGCTGACCGAGCGTCCTGGTGACGTAGCCACCTAGCGCGGTCGAACCAGCTGCGAAAACAAAAGCAAAAGAATGTATCGAGGCAAATCCGGCTGTCACTCTGGGAAAAGATGAATAATTGGTTCGCTTGTGGCTTTTGCCTGAGCCATCCTTTTGTCGGCCAGTCATTGCGGGTGACAAGTCGGAGCAGTCAAACGCCTCCATGACCAGTCCGTTGCATTCCGAAATAGCGAGGCAAGAAAGAAAGCCTACAAAACCGGAAAACATGGTAGGTACACTGACGTGCATGGGGGGACCTGCGGATACGGCAGCATAGCATATGCCGGCTATGGGTAGAAGCAAGGTGAAGATCGTGCGTCGGACAAAGTGAGATGACCATGCTACCTTTCTGTTTAGTGTTGCCAGATTGCTGCTCAACTGAGCTTGACGAGATCGCGAGAACAAATTGGCCTTTTGAAAGGGAATTGCGAGCAGAGCACCCAACGCCACGACACCAACAAACAAACCGACATCGGTGGACCTCCGGCGATAGAATCGTGAAAGAAGAGACCCGAGCAGTACGATGATGAGAACAACTTGGGCGTATATCCAGGCCGAGTAAATGGCCATGACGGCGAAGCCTGGTTGCCGAAGCATCTCCAAATTGAGCGCGATTCCGTGATATACTTCTTGACCCCACCACTTGGGGCCAGTCTTGACGCGATGCATCATGATCTCTCCCCGTGCCACTCGTCTCGAAATATCTTCACCGGTGCGTACCTCAGCCACGGATCGGCGGTATGGCGAGCGGCGAACCTCGGGACAAACGACGTTCAAAATGAGCACCACTGCTATGACGATGATACTGACGTAGAAACCCCACGCAGGATTATAACTGTCAATGATGCAGGCGCCCATCAGAAAGCCCACTCCCAACGATCCGATCCAACACCACGTCCAGATACCGAGCCAAACGCCCATGCCACCGCCATGTCGTCGAGCATCGTAGCGATCTACAACTTCCTGGTGGGGATTACAACTCATGAGAGAGGCACCAAAAAGGTCTGTCAGGATGGAATGGAAATTCATGCTCGCAAAGCCCAGAGACACTCCCATGAGAGCCCTCGCCGCTAACAAGGAGAACCTCCATGCGACGGCGTTGGTGAGCCTTTGCGTATTCACAGCCAGAGCTTGAGGAAACAGAAGAGGCATCGCCAACACCAAGCTCGAGAGTATATATGGTTTCCGCCCATGAAGGAGTGGCAACGGCCAGAGGAAGAATGTTGGAATAGCTAGACCAAGAAAACACGCAGTGTTCCCGTGAACGATAACATGAGACTGATCGATAACGTAGTACTGAATGGAAGGAACGAGACCAGAATAGATGCCCAAAATAATCCCAATGAGCGCTGTGCTGATACAGGCAACTGAGGCGACAAATCTTTTGCGAAGAGGCGACCAATCTCGAGCAACAGGCTGCCGTTTGTGCGATTTCGCCAGGTTGAAACCCTGAGCACCTCTCAAGCTAACATGAGAGCGACGATGAAGACTGATCCCGTGATCCATATGGGGTGGCCGAACAGCAGTATTGCGGTTTCGTGGTCGTTCCGCTTCTCCCTCCCCTCCTGCACGATGGCCACCGTAGTCTGAGCGGACAACTCTTCTCCCAGTGTGTCTCAAATTTCGATTTTGGACGTTGTAGGGTTGCGCCGAGCCATGTGCAAGAGGATAATCAGGGGCATCAGGCTGGCCTTCAGCGTCGGTACGGGGATCTGCGAAAGTCTCGTGCTTGAAGGGATGTTTGCCCAGCTTCTTACTAGACTTTCTGTGAGACATGTCGGAGCCATTGTCAACTTCGTCATGACCTATGCTGTCCTCATTACTTTCGACAGTCTTTTCTTGTCCAGGTTGGTAACTATCACTGACTTTTGACTGCGTCGGAAGGCTTTGTGACTTGCTCAGCGGAGTGTTGGCTACTGTTTCCCGATGAGAACGAATCGTGGAGGCAATTGGTTCAAAGTAGTCGCCACCGCTGCCATCGGCACTGGCCGAGCAAGGAAGCAGTCGAGAGGCGTATATTGTTTCATTCTGGCTGCGAACACTTCGACAATGCGAATCTAGACTGATAGATGGCTGTTTATACGGCTCCCGCAACTCAGTAGAGCTGGTTGGTTGCTCGACAACTTGAGACGCGATGGCAAGTGCCTCACTCAGAAGTCTTTCTAGATCGCTTACAGCGCGTTTGAAGCCAAGACGGTCGAAACCGGGCGATGGCGTTTCAGAAGGAGCCGCTCCTCTTATGTGGAATTTCCATGGAAGAGGGGAGGACAAGACTGTATCCGAATGTCTGCCTTGAACGTCTGGTGACTTGTTGAAAACTTGCTCCGCATTACACTGCTTTTTGGTGTACCTTGGTGTATAGTTCTCTGGATGCCTCAAAACATCTTTCAGCCATTTCTTGGTGCGTCCATGGTCGAACAAGGAGCCTGAAGCTTGATTGTTATCAGATGTGGAACCAGAAGCAGGCACCCGAGCCAGCTTGTCCCGGTTAGCTGGCTTTTTCTCAGCAGAACCAATGAGACCCGATTGCTCGTCAAGAGATGGCCTCGGACTGCTGCTGCCGGCAGGTGCTGGCCTTATCTTCGAGACTGGACTTCGCCCATGATTCCCAAATGTGTACGTGGACCCAAGTGAGTCAAAAAAGGGCTTGACTTTGGAAGTTGGGATGGGAGAATGAAGTGCCACAGGTGCCGATATAGCGTGGACAGAATTCCGTATTGTCTTATGAGATGCCGGATCTTGATGTTCGCAGCGTGGTAAAGGGCAAGGATCTGCTGCGGGATGCTCTTGCCGAAATTCCGGCATCGGTACACCGCTTGGCTCGTGATCGGATATCTTTGGTGTTATTCTTTCATTCGTTGATCCAGGGCCCTGTTTTGTTTGCGTGTCATCTAACATGACCTCGAGGTGGGCAGTTTCTGATCCTTTTGCATTCGCCGGAGCCTCACTGCCAGCAGCTGTGCGTGACTTATCTCTGGCAAAGCAATTTTCCATCAGCTGAGCAGCATTTTCGAGCGTCTGTATTTGTTCATTAGCATCTTGACACGGGTATTCATCTGGAGAACCTATCATGATAAAGGGGCTGTCTTTGTAAAGGACTGGAGCTGACCGAGGGGAAATGGGAGGTTCAGTGCAAAAGGATACTCCCAAAGGAAGATTCAGGACAATAAGACCGACCTTTTTAATTCCACCAGGAGCTTGGACAGCCAGAGCTGTCTGTACTTTGGGTTCAGAAATTCGCTGATCCGAGGTTGGACGTTCTTGATTTGTGTCCGACTGACATGGCCGAGCTTTTGAGACGGGCACGCGTAGGTAGTCTCGACATGGGACATTCGACTTATCAGTTGGGGCGAGAGTCTGATTTAATTCCGAAGTTTCAGAGAATGCCCTCACTTTGGGCGTGCCATAGCATCTTTCCAAGACATGAAAGTCATCAGAGGTAACATCGAGGCCAGTAGCCAGATGCCCGCCGGCTGAAGAGTTCTCTGCATCGATCATTGTTGACGACGGAGAAAGTATGAATTCATCTGGCGGGTCCCAAGAACTGTTCCTGTCGCTACTCGGATCAAACGGACCTGCTTTGTTGTGGGCTTGACGATGGTACGGTTCCTAACTGTTTGTGTTTTTGCTACCGCCATGCATCGAATGCTCCATTCCCGCTGGTCGGGCTTTTGAAGTGCGGATCGTATAAGAGAATGTATCGCGCAATGCATTTTGATATGCAGGTTGCTGCGAGGAGCTGTTTGTGCAATCCGTCAATGTTCTCGCCCGTGCAGGCATTTTGGTCGGATTCGTGACTTTGTCTTCTAGCAATGATAAGTTGCAAGATGGCGTTAGAGACAAAACTTATGACTGAACTAAAGGGTCAGTAAGGAGAGAACTTTCTTTGTGCTTTAGGTTACACGGACGATGATGCGGGATTTCAAATACTTTCGAGACACGATAGCTTACTGGGCATTAACTCCGCCAGAAAAAAGTACGCGCTGGTCTAAAGGCTTCTTTCGTTCCTTGGATTCTTGAAAAATCTGGAGTCTTTTTCTAAACAAAACAAGGAAATATACCTCGAAAAAAAAGAACCAAATAGAACTTATCACAGAAGCCAATTCGGAGGGAACATCGCTGGACACTGACCGGCCTGGACAGAGTGGCGGTGCAGAACGTCTAGAGGTCGCTTCCAGAACCCAGTTTGAAACAAGTTGTCCGAGAGCTTCAGGCCTTAACTCCTTTGGCAATTTATTACCCTCGCAGTGACACCGTCAGGATGCGTTTGAGAACTATCTGTCTCGGGATGGTGCCCACTGATAACTCAACAGGCGTCAATGTCCCACGTTCGTGTTCTGATGGGATTACTAGGCCTGCGTAGAAAGCCTCGGAACATTTCCCGATGACGATTTTCTGATTGAAGCAGATGAAGAGAAGGGGCTCTGGTTCTTGAGGCGATTTTGACGCGGTACAGGAAATGATAAAGTGTGACTATAGTCAAAAGAGCCAGTGTCTCAAGGACAAATAGCGTTGGTGGCGTGTTAATGATACTTCAATGTCGTGGCGTCGAGGAACAGACCAGAAGGGGTGCACGGAATTAAGAGCTTCAAGGTGATTCAAGTATGATGAGCTGGTGATAAGAATGCTAGCGGGGTGATGAGACCAGGAAAAGAGTGTTCAGAAGGATCGTGAAGGGTGGGCTCATGAACGACGGAGCGCGACGTGGGCGTGGGGAGGATATGGATAAGAAGAAGTATGAATATGAGAGTGAAGCATACTTTTTTTGGTACAGACGCGATCGGATGTTGACAGGACAGAAAGCGGAGAGAAGATCCAGAATGCAAGCACCGCGCACCGCGCTTGCCTGTACTGCGCATCAACTTGCCATTTCATCATGCCCCGATCCTGTCTGGACTTCGTTTCGGGAGTCATGAACTGTCTGTCAGATGTAGCCATCGCTTTGCCAGCTGGAGAAAAGGGAAGGTGCTATCCGTGTCAGCCCGGGCGTCTGCACAAGCAATCTGTACTTTAAGAAGTAGGACGTGGTCTGGTAGCTACTAGGTACTTAGTACCCAGCATAATCGGGAATGGGACTGGTGGCATTCCAAACTCCCACATGCAGCTGCCATTCTTAATGGGCCCTGTTAAGCCTGGCATCTTGCTATTTTTGGGTGCGCATCCTGCGTGGTAGCTTTTGCCGCGGCTGGGCATGTCACGCAAGCACTACAAAGCACAATGACATTACATTGTGTGGGAGTCTTGGCGCTTCTACTCAGTGCTGGGCGTTCTCGACAGCCGCTGCTGTCTAAACGCAGAACGGATTCATAAGAGTCACAGGAAACGATACGGCGAGACTTGATAGTCTGTGCAACGCGTCTTTATTCGCTCCAGTATGAACAACCAGTGTCATGAGATAGCTCCAGTCATGTGCATATCAGACGGTTCCTGACCATCGAATACTGGTTGTGCGGCCAGCACAGATATCACAATCATGGCCTTCGAACCCGAAGCTGGTAAAAGCCACAGTACAGAGAAGGTCAAAAGACTAAAGAGTCAGAAGAAAGAAAGCAGCAACAACAATGACCAAATAAACGAAGGTAGTCCTGCTTCAGCCAACACTGTTTCTTAAACCACCTACCACAAAGTCCCGAAGCCATCCGCCATCAATGCAAGAAAAGCACACTTTCAATTGTCGGGGCAAAGGAGAGGGCTGAGACAGTCAAAGACAGGGGGGAGAAGTGATGGTAGAGCATCTCGATAGACGTGAATGACATAACTCGAAAAGGATGACAATCAAATTCGTCTCTTCAGAACAGCAGGCGGCGACTCATGTCGCTTCCGAAGTAGTCGCCATAATTTCGATGAGAGAAGACGAGAAACACAGACAAGTATGAGATTTCCATAAAGTTGTCATGCTCAACGCCACGCAGACGTACGATTCCGAATAGAAAGGCAAGACGAGATGGGACGGATTGGAATGCGTGCAAGTAGCTGTCCCAATTTTGAAACATGAACAGGAAGGGCGAGATCGGTGAGCCGCCATGCGCGCTTCGCCCACCGCCGATGACAAAACGGTTCATTTCATTGTTATCTCCTGCGACGGCTCGGCTCGGGGCGCTTTGGCTGTGAGTTGCGCTGTGCTAGAGATTTGTGTGCATCGCATGCAAATCCGATATAGAGTATCCGTGGTTCTACTTTGTGGCCGGACACGCCGTAGGATGCACATTGATCGACTGCATGCTTGTAGTGAAGACAACCGCATGCCGTATAAACCTCGGACAGCTCGATGCACATGATATCTTCCTTTGTTTGAAGAGTGCTGTCCCTATCGGTCTGTGTGAGGCGGTTTGTAGTCCCTGCCTCTTCGAATCGCAGTGAAACGGCTGGCGCCGAAACCAGACAGACCGCCGAGGGCGAAAATTAAGATCAAAAAAGAGTCTTGAAGATTCGGACTTGTCCTGTCTGATATGAGGATAGCGTAGGGCGTCAAGTCTAACCGTGGCTAGTGGAATAGCCGTGAGACGGAAGGCAGTCTTGTTTAAATAGCTGATAGCTGATCTAGGAGCTGTGAGATTGGCATAAAAATTGGTTGGAATTGGGCGTGCAACAACAATGAGTAGAGGATTAGTAGATCAATGGACAAGGTAGAGAGAAGCTGTTGCAAGAAAAAAATGTATGTGTGCTTTGAAGAATAGAGACGGACGAAGGAATGATTGAGCATGAAGGGATCGAGACATCGTAGCTTTATAGCAGAGGAAAGTGGCAGAAGCCAGGAAGTCCCGGGACGTTACAAAACAACAAAAGGCGAACAAAGTAAGCCTCGAGCACGAGGCATCAGTCCGGGTCTCGCCTACTTACTACCTCGTGGCTGCTCGAGTCGTCTGGGATGATCTATCGGCACGCCCTTGAAGATTTTGCCATGGAAATGCAAACAGAGCAATGAGGGAGGCCATCACCGAACTCACGTCTCTGGTTCTTCGCGTCGTCCACGTTCCCACACGCCGCAGGGGGTAGGTGGTTCAAGAAGGCGGAAGGGGTCTGTCTGGGTGCTTCTCTCGGGTGACAATGCAGCCGCGGTGTACAAGACGCGAGCCAAGGCAGAGGAGATCTGGAAAAGCTCTGGGACGAATCGAGCAACGACTGGAGCTCATGGATGCCGCGATGGACTAGGGTCAGTGGTGCAGTCTCTCGAGCAGGACAAGCAACGTCCCAGAAGGGCAGACATCAGGCGAGTGTTGTCATTATGGCTCGGTGGAGGAGTCATTCTGCAGGAGCCAGGGTCCATGGAGGAGGAGAAGGAGGGGAGAGGAGGCAGAGGGGAGAGGGGAGAGAGAGGGGAGAGGGAGAGGAGGGGGTGTGCCTGGCCCTGGCGTGTGGTGACTGGTGAGTGGTGACTGGTGAGCAGTGACTGGTGAGCAGTGACGACAGTTGATGGCGGAGTGCAGATGCTGTCTGTCTGCAGGCGACCAAAAAAAAAAAAAGAAATAGAAACACAAGAACAACCTCATGCCAATACACTCGACGCCGACCGGATTCGAACCGGTGCCCCCGAAGGGAAAAGATATCCAGTGGGATTCGAGTCTTTCGCGTTAGACCACTCCGCCACAGCGCCTTGGCTCGACCGGCCGAAATCAACTGTCATAATGTCTCAGGTCTCAGGCTCTGTCCGTCCGAGAATTTCACTACTTTGTTATGCGACCGTGATGATAAGAATCTTCAATTTTGACGGACACAATGAGAGCGTTTGGCATAATGATCAAGCTGGTTGGAATGTAATCTGAAGCAGGGTGGCGTGTTGTAGACAGCGACGTGGATTTAATGCTGGAACTTACTTGAGCTACCAGACATGACGCTGGAGGCTCAAAACATCACTCATGGCAATTTCACATTGCCATGAATTCTGTTCCATCTTGCAACCAAGGCTGGTCGGGAAGGTGCGACCCATGACGTGCTGTGCATAAGCTTCCAGGCAAGTGCTTGGGACCACCGAGTCTTCTGCATTTCTACTTGTGCATTTCTACATTTCTGGCTTCTCTGCACGTCTCTGCACAGCTCGTTCATCATCCCATTCTTCACTCTCCCTGTTCCAGTGTTTTGGACTGATGCTCAGCCACACCGGTCTCGATATAACGGTCAACCTCTTTGCTCAGCAGCCCATGTCCATGTCCATGTCCATGTCCAGATTGGACCTTTTGCGAGGCGAGGTGAGGCGGTCGGGTTGAGTATTGACACGTTTACAGCGATGCGCCACTTGTACGCACTGGACTGCACGACGACGATTTCATTTCCAGCCATAAAGAGTCACTGCATCTCAACAGGCAGCAACGTCGAATTTGCCCCGCACCTCGCTGTGCTCGCCTGCATTCGTCGTGTCCGACCGGCGACAAGATACTCTTCCGTGCCTGTATCTGCGAGTCCGCCCCTGCAAGATTACCACACGGAGACTGAAATAAGAGTTCTTGATTCGCTCAACAATGCTACGACGGCATAGCCATTATCCTTGCGTCAGTCAACATTCTGGGAACTTCTGGAACGTGTGAGCCTTGCTATAGATCTAGCAGCCTTTGCCGCTGGGGTCCGGGCCGCTTTCGTGTTATGTCCATACTCGACCGTCTGTTGCATCACAATACAGAACCCAGGGCTGGTAGTACTAACCCCTAATCCATGCGACTGCCGATGACTGCCTACCATCCCTGTAGGTGCCGTGCTCTCTCCTTTCGGGCGCTTTGAATGTGCTCTATTCCGTCCCCGATTCTTCCCGTCGCTCCGAATGATTCGGTCGGTGAAGAATTTCTTCGCACAGACTCGTACTTTGTTTGTACTTGTCCAGATGGCAGATGGCACTAAGTGCAAGGATCTTTCTTGCATCGACATGCTGTCATAATGTTATTCTTACACGAATACCGAATACGGTTGGGAGAAATTGGTCAATGCCACGTTGGCCGTTGACACTCTTTCGGGTCCGAGATCCACGTCTTTGGGTGGTATTACGTCCCACCCAGACTTGCATTGCATTGCAGATGTCTTGACTGACAATTCTCCTTTGTCCAATAAAGCAAAAGAAAAAAGACTAAAAGCTCTGGTAAGAAGAGATCGTATTTCACGAACGAGTTTACTTGAAGCACCGGCCGGCATGCCTACCTAGGCAAGCTCGCCACACGTTTTGCTGCAAAGGGGCTACCGTGGAGCATGACTGATGTTGCTTCCAAGTTCTGAATTCACACATGTACTACAAATAATCTTGGGGGCTAGAACAAGGCTACTAGTGTGGAAGCGAAAATGATGCTGTAATAGCAAGAACGAAGGGAGCACCGAAACAAGTCGCCCGCGTCTGGCGGAGCAGGTCGCCCGGTCGTTGAGTTGAGGCCGCGTCGGCGTGCAATAGACGGCCAGGTCCAGATCGGCATATGAATTATCATGCTTGAAGCACCCGACTCTTTCAGTTTTGAGACGAGGAACAAACGTTACCAAACAGTCCATTTCCAAGGCAGCGAGAAGCTCGGGAAGCATCCGTTTGAGCTACCCAGTGTTGTTTGTGTCCGTGTCCAGAGTTCCGAGTCCCGAACACCCTGTCTCGACTCCTGACTCCTCAAATATGACCTAATGGCGCACATGCCACGTTTCAGTCAGATCAGTATCATCTATGGCATGCCCAGACGGTTGGGCCCAAAATACCAAATCGGGAATGCTTTACTGGGAGATGAGTCGCGACTGGCAAGCGTCCCGAGATGCTGGTGCGTGTAATGGATCATTGATAATTTAATCAATATCATGGCGCCTCACTCGCGTCTCGTCGCCTTGCGAGTGGCAGCAAAACATGGGAAAAAAAAAAAAAAAAACAGTCCCTCTCTCGATCAGCCATTGGCGCACAGTGGGCAGTGGGCAGCGAAGAGCAAAGGAGTCGCAAAAATGCATCAATCTCATGCTTCGTGGGACGCCGACATCACAAGCAAGAACCACCGCGCCCGATTGGTGATGCAGCAATATTGCATCTGGCATCTGGCCGCCTTTCTCCCATCCGAGTACAATAAATAGGCGCCTGCGTGCTGAAACGCCAAATGACATTGCTGGCATTGACTCTCGACTCTTGAGTGCGTTGGACCCCTCTCGCAGTCCTCGGCCTCCATATCTCGTCACAAAGTCAATATCATACCACGCCCTCCATCCCAGCCAAACACAAGCAGCAGCACCAAGCATCCCCGCAACCCAAGTCATCTCGTCCTATCGTCCTCTCGTCCCTCCACTTGCCCCCCCAACCACCAGAAACCAAAAACCGACAAGTCAGATAAGATCAATGATCCATGATCAGTGACACAACGTGAACACGCCATACCATGCCGCGCAAAAGCGCCCAATGCAAATACCGGTAACCGATGTACACGAGTGTAATTCTCCGTATTCTGTTCCTTTTTCTGTTCCTTTTTCTGTTCCTTTTTCTGTTCCTTTTTCTGTTCCTTTTTCTGTTCTTTTTTCTGTTCCATTTTTTATGATTTTGTGATTTTTGTGATTTATGTAATTTATGTAATTTTTTGATGTTGTGATGTTGTGGTTTTATGATAGCGTTGCACTCACGTTTCATGACTCTATGCGCTCTTTCATTGCTGGCATGTTTCTAACTCTAGTGTCGGCAAGTACTCTCTCTTATCATGACTTGCAGAACCAAGTCGAGTATGCATACGTCATTCCATTTTGTACAAAATTCTAGGCTGATAAACATGCCATGCCATGCCATACCATGCCATCTTATCGCTGAGCTCTCAAGTCACATATGTGTAATGCCGCTGCATTTCTCGCTACTCCACGACGCTCTCCTCTTGTCTGTGTACCTTCCTTGTATGCCGTGTGCCCGGGTGCCAGACACATGGTCAATGCAGTCCTCTTCGTGAATAATGTACATGTCGTGATGGAAAGACAACGAACGGTCAACAGCCTTCGTACAAGTAGGAAAACCCGTTCTTTTCCTACACTCATTCCATGTTCCTCTCCACAAGTACTTGCTCTGAACCACCGCGAAAAAAAAAACGCGGAGGAGGA
>SRPT01000399.1:0-27764 GCA_018360205.1 Claviceps digitariae | reverse complement strand
AAGATTTTTTTTTTTTTGCGTTGTATAAAAAAAAAAAAAAAAAGTAAAAGACTAAGAAACAATTAGAATATTTTTTTTGTCGAAGCTGGGGAAAGCATCAAGATGAAAAGAAGGTCAACTGCTCAAGAAATACAACTGAGGTTTTGAGAAAAGGGGCTGCAGGTCAATCGGCGAACTGCTATCATTATGCAGCCAGGTACATATGTAATTGTCTACCATCAATGATATGATACGAATTGCAACCATCGGCCGTTAGATCTGGGGTCCCTCACAGCCCCACCCGTCATTTATGTCGTGCGACTAGTCATGACTCGGGAACCATGGTTTGCATTTGTCTTACGTCCCGGGTCATACTTGACTGTAGGCGGTCTCCTGTTAGGTTTTGAGAAGCGTCAAATGAATGTTCTGCCATTTGTCTGCCATTTGTCTGTCTCGATCTATATAGTTCTGGTTTCCCAGATGGCCATCTCTCACAATTGTTTAGGGTCACCGCACCAAAAAATTGCGCATAGACGGGCCACACTACAAACATTTCTTGGTCGCTTGATTTTCTATACATATACTGAGAGGACCAACTGCATCGGTGGGGCACCTCACGCTTTGGCACTTTTGAAAAGTCAACAATATGAGAGACAACCCACGTGCAGGTTAATATCGGCAAACGACTTACAAACATTTGGATAAGTCGAATTCGCCAGAGCAACAGTTTGGCGCTGACTTGTCACAATGAGGGCTTTTGATGAGCTTTGCCTCCACGATGATCACATCACCACCTCGTCCGTTACCGCCGCTCTAGTCGACTCGCCGTAGTTTGCTGGTCTCACGCGTTGGCAGTCGTCAGTCGCCGATCGCCGGTCGCCGCAACAGTTGAAACATTCGCAAAGGCCTGGCTTATTTCGATTCTGCATTGACCCTGGATCACGGGCGCACGATGGCCCGTTCACATTTGCAAAACCTGGCCCGATTACTGACAGGCATCTTTGGAGAAACGTGTTGGGGGGGGGGGGGTGAATTGGAATCAGATGTGGAAAACTGGCGACGATGTTGTCAACAATGGCCTTTTGGAGCGGAGCGCCAAGAAGAACGACTGATATCGCATTCAACCAAGAACGACGACTACATCCATGGGCAGCTGACCATTTTTTGGCCAACCAGTGAAACTGATTCAGCGCATTGAGCAAGGCGCATCGAGCGGAATTGAAAGTGAAGCAATTATTCTGCGTTAGAGACACAGATGAAGGGCAACGTTTCGATCATCGCGGTGAGGCTTGAATGCGAGCCTGTCGACATGGACCTCCGAATTCTAGTGACCAGGATTCGTCGTCATATCACAGCAATTCTGTTCAAATCCGTCTTGAATCGGCCTAAAATTCGGGCTACGAAGACTCCTTACCCCATTTTGTTTCCTGACATGTTTGCCTTTTGCATTTTCATCGTGACTGTGGACCTTCTGAATGGCTTGGCATGGCGGATTTTTGAATCCCAGAAAGCTAGGCGCGCCTTGGCAAATTGGCTTGGGTGCACAACTGCGAAAGACTTCATGGAAATGACCTATCCTCGAACAGGGGGAAGATTAAAGTCCATTCGAGCGCTATGCCAGTCTATAATGTGGCTGCAAATGCTTCACCTTAATGCGCTTCGACAAGCACGTGCCGCAGGAGGAGGGCTAGTTATACAAAGTCGGCTTGCAGTTTCGGCGGAATTGTGACGCCATTTCGAATCAGTTCATATCCCGATTTTTCGAACACACATGATTTCAAGACGTGATTGAGATGCACACGGTTGGCAGAACAAAAAGGGTGACTGGAAGTCTTTTGCTCGCATGTGTCAATTATCTTTTTCTCGAGTCCAGTAATACGAGTTGGGAAAATACAATTCGCATGGCTTTTTGGCTCCGGCACATTATACATTTATTTTATACACAATGTATGAGACGTCATTTGTGCTAGAAAATTCCTAATTCGAGATGATAAAAAAAAGAGCAACTAAGAAACATGTAGCAGTAGCTATCGTAGAACGTCCCTCGGAGAACGATACCGACCTGCTACTTACCGTCCCATTACTAGCCTCATTGCAACGTTTTTCAGAGAACTGATCCTTGGTTTGAACAAGAATGTTTGTCAAGCGAGAGGTCAGTTCTTGAGATATTTCTTGCGCTGCTTCTGGTAGTTTTCCATTCACAGCATTGATTAGATTCTGGGAATCTGTACTAATGCTTGATATTTGAAGACGAGTCACGTCACATAACCCTGCTGTCTTCAAGCCCTCTTTCACGCCTTCGAGGTCTCTCGCCAGGCTCTCGCCTAGTACTGTAAGTTCATTGACCGGTCGAATGAGTCGGACAGCGTCCAGAAAATCGATATCGCTTGTCCCGTTGATTTTGGTCGCGCCAGTTTCGAGTGCTGAAATCAAACCATTGGAAGCTAAGAGGAGCGGCTCGAGATTTTCGAAACCAGCCTTGACCGCCTCTTGCAGCTTCTCGATGCTAGTTTTGACGTTGTCTAAGACGCTCGTGATTGTTGCCAAGTCTCGTTTGAAGGGCGATGATGGATCGTAGGCCAGCACCGCAACGGCGAGGCACAGGCAGATGACTGAGAGCTTCATGGCTTTGCCCGTGGCTCCAAAGAGTGATGCCCGGAATTGAACTATATGTTGGCGAGCTCTAGGATAGTGTTTGGGGTTGGCGGCGGCCTGAAAGTGCAGGTAGTAACGTCTGGTCTTCTGCTGCTTCGTGTTGGTGAAATAGTCAGCTACACGTCAATATAGTAGTTCAGACAGCACGCATATCGAACAACATACCACCTGGAAATGTCAGACTTAACTGATGGATGAAGCAACAATCTTCTCGTGCACCTTTCAAAAATATATTTCAAAAATTTTCACTTCTGGAACAGACCCTAACGTCAGGCTTACAGCTGGCTGCTTTATACTGTGGCGTCGGGGTCCTCCGGGTTACTCTATACCCGCCAAGGCTACAATTTGTGTGATGTCACCCAATACTCGAATGTTGGTGTCTAAGCATTTTTAATTTTTGCCCTTACTTGATAGTTCGGTAGCAGGTTTCCCTAGCCAGTTTACCACGCACGGAGATGTGTTGCATGTGCGATGATGTAAATCGCACATGTGCCGTGGCCTGCCTTTCCCCACCTCCCCAGCCCAGGTCACCACAGATGACGAAAATGCTACACAAGAAAACACATTGCCGAGTTGTCTTGACCTCCTGCAGGTCCCATCAGGACCGCATGCAACACGTTCTTCGAATGGCACGCGGAACGCGCATTGTACCTCGCGCATGTGCTGGACAGGGGTAACATTGTGTCAAACCTTATTGCACTGAAGATTAAGCCCGCCAACACGTGTCTTCAGCAGTCTACCCGAGGATTTGCATCTGCATACACCTACTTGGGCCTTGGGTAATACCGCAAACTTTGTCACCATAATTGTATACTATGTACATACTTACAGTTTTTATTCTTTCACTTTACAAGCCACACCTCTCTATACGCAAAAACCAGGTACACGCAGTATATGCAGGGTCTGGAGGGTCACGCGTGGGAGGGGATAGAGCGCCTTCCCGGCAGATACCTCATCTCCAGTATCGATTTGCAGGGACATCATGTAGCCGCTAATCTGCACCCATTCCCGATCCGACACTTTTTTTTTTCTTGGCTCCGTGATTGTGGACTGAATGTATTAGCCCAAGCAAGATGATTGGATCTTCGTGCTTACAGCCTGAAGCCCATCTCCATTTTCAGTGCGCCGCAGCGCCGCAGCCTCCGGCAGATTCGTCGAGTACCGATCTACAACAACCAACAGCTCCACGATGAGGCCATAACTCTGCTGATTCTCGACAACCATGTTTACCGTCTTGTCTTGTCTTGCCACCCATGGCTTGCCGAGCGTCCTCTGTAATCCAGCAACGTACACGTGCTCCCATGTCTTCCAACTCGCGATTCGTTTATATATTGGCCCGCTTCCACCACACATGTTCAAGAAGTCCAAAGACCTTCCTTGCGTGGCGTCTGGACTCTGGAGTTTATGTTCACTGCATGTAAACTTTCACTGCCGGGGCAGTCGCACACTTCAAGATGACTTCACAAAATGATATCGCCATGGACCCTTACTACCCGAGAAAAGAGTCTCAACCAGAGTTGTCAACGCTTGAGTTTAGCAGCCCCAGCTCCTCATCTATTGCGCACACGCAAAACATGCCTGCCGAGCATTCTGCTGAAAAACACCTCTTTGAAAATGGCATGGTGAACTTGATTCCCATGCCCACAGCCGACCCCAAAGGTATGGAGAACTTGACCACAGTGCTTGTGTGTGATATTAATTTTGTTAGATCCACTCAACTTGCCCGACTGGAGGAAGCTCATTGCCATCTTTTCTGTTTGTCTCTTCGGATCTATGGCGGCAGCGGCAGAGTTGATTCTTGGCGCAATGTTACCAGTTTTCAGTTTCGAATACGCAGGTATCGACCCCAAGGTACTGGTGAAGATTCACCTACCGAGTGGCATCAACGGCCTTACCGCTCTCGCCGCATTCCCTGGACCACCGATCTGGAAGATCTACTTGCTTGGTTCCCTTCCGATTCTAATGATCGGAGTAGCCAATTTCTTTCTGGTTCCATTGTCTATTGCCGTAGGACGCCGAACCGTTCTCCTGGCAACTGGAATCATTGCTCTGGCGGGCTGCCTGTCGTCTGGCTTTACACACTCATTGGAGGCGCATTTGGCTTGCCGCGTCATTCAGGCTCTCGGTGCTGGCACCGTGGAAAGCTTGATTCCATTCATTATTCAGGACATTGTGTTCTATCACCAACGAAATGCCGCAATCAGCGTGGTTTTCGCAACCCAGGTGTGTAAAAACCCACTGTTCACTTTTGGTTCTGACCAGGAGTGATACGCACGCCACATGACATGCTTCATAGTTTCCATGAAGATCGTACTGACTGGTACTGAAAGGGCTTAATTGTCGTTGCGCTTGGCCTCTCAGCTCCATACATCATCGGTCATGCGAGCTGGAGGGTCATTTATTTCGTGACTGCTGGTGCTGGCTTCCTGTTCTGGATCATCATGTTTTTTGTCCTGCCCGAGACAAAATTCGACCGATCAGACGATGAAATGAGTGAGTACTGTAAAATCTTGTGCGAATAAATCTGCGGGAGCTGACTCTGTAATTTTAGATGGAATACCTGCGACTCCTCTTCGACCAGGGCAAACACGTCCAGACATCGATTACCAAAACTATCCCGTGCGTAGATGGAAAGAAGACCTGCGTGTATACCAGGGAAAGGTCGACTGGAATGAAGGTCTCACTGCGCTTTGGGATAGCTTGCGCACATTCTTTTATCCTCATCTGTTCTTCATCACCATGCTGAATTCCGCCGTCATCGCCGCCACTCTGGCAGCAGGCTATACCGCTGCCCCCCAGTTACTCACTGCGCCATGGAGCTGGCCGTTTTATCATCTCGGCTTTTGCTTGTTGCCTGTCATCCTAGCTGCTGGCGCTTCCTTTGTCGTATCTGGATGGGGTGCTGATCGCCTGGCAAACTGGCTGGCCAAGAAACGAGGTAATCGCGATCCCGAGATCCAAGCTCTCAACCTCGTCCTCCCATGTTTGGTCGGTGTGATCGGCTGTCTCTTGTTCGGATTCGCGGGCGAAAACCCGCAAAAGTTCCACTGGATAGTTTTCCTCATTGGCCTTGGCATGATTGCCTTTTCATTCCTCGCCACCAACACCATTGGCATCGTCTACGTGCTCGAGTCTCACCCGCATTTGGCCGGCCCTTCGCTCGTGAACATTGCATCTTTTCGCTGTCTCATTGCATTTGTTCTTTCTTTCCGTGTCTCGGAATGGGTAGCCGATCTTGGGTACCTTAAAACCTTTTTCATATACGCGGGCATTCTTTCAGCCTTCATGTTTTTCATCCCCATTATCTATGTCTGGGGTCCGAGTTGGAGGAAACGTCTGCCTGCTGAGCCCAAGAAGCGCGGTGGATCTGTGGGGTGATGGATCTAATGAGATCGTGATACATGTTTGCAAAAAAGGTTCTGCTGGCATACAAGTTGAGTACAGTCGTATCATCATAGACGATTCTGGCCCTAGACGGGGCTGCTGCAACTTGAAATTCATTTTTAATTGAGCTCTTGAGTCTTGGTTCTTGGACGTAATCTGTCTTTGCTACATATGAGCAGAAATTAGTGACTTGGATAGAGCAACTGTATATTTGCGTCCTATTGCAACTTGTATCTTAAGACTATTCCTTTTACACAACGAAGTCTTTGTTTTGTCGCTAGGAAAGTTACAAAGAAGTATTTATCCCAGTTCTCACGTCAAGAGTCAATCATATGTTTCAATGTGCTATTGCTACTGACATTGCAAATTCACATCACTATGAGCATATTCCTTTTTCTTGGAGCTTAACGCTTGTCTACCTTTCATGCCTCTCGCTCGTGTATTTCCCACGCAGTCAACGGCATGCTTGTACGTCCACTTCGTGGTTTGTGAAAACTATGACGACATTGAAGGACCTTGAGAAACATTGAGCCACTCAACATCCCTCGTCCATAGGACTAAACGAGGTATAGACCGTTTTGCATACGGCACCGAATAGCAATACTCCGTGTAGAGGCTCTCTTCTAACTAGAGATGGAATAGTTCAAAAGTGGGAGTCTCGATCGTAGAGCATCCAAAGGTTTTCCCCTTAGTCATCGTTAAGATCCATCAGTTTGCCACTTGACATTTGAGCGTGCTTGGCCGAGTAACAAATTCTGCTCTTGCTAAGCATTTCAAAAGCAAAACATGTTGTCCGGTTCCATTTGCAATCACGGCGTCATAGAAACAGTTCTTATTTATTTTTTCCTGCGAAAAGAAGCTTCAGCAGTACCCATTGAATGTGATGTAGACTGAAAAAACGGCCGGTGTTGCCTTAACATCTCCTTTCGGGAGCTCAAATATGAGACGATACTTGCAGTCGGCTGAGTGAGCGAACGTCTCCAGCACAGAACACGGCCATTCTCACGCTGTGTCTCCATCACTCGATCAGCGGATACAATCTAGAATATAATTGTCGGAAACCCCCTTTTTGGAACAAATGCGATGTTATTTTTGAAGATGCGTCAGTGCGTTGCCCTTCTGCAGGCCATTACGTTCGCTTCTGAAAACCCCTGACATCTATTCTTGAACAGCGCTGACATAATATGATGAGAAGTTGATCAGTACAGATGGGACGCGTAAGACAAGTGGGCGATATCTGCCTAAAGATTCCATACTAGGTTTTATTCGATTTGGCGCTACTAAACGAGGGCGGTGTCTTTACGGGGAAAGTCCCAAGCGCGTCTTGGCCCCTTTTGGTCTCGTTCTCGTATGGCCCAAATGCAAATGATTTTGACTTTGAGAGAACTTGGGACTCAACTCGTGGGGGGCCGAAACTAAGACACAATGGCCATGGCCATGTGGATTTTAGTAGTGCGAGTGGACATTTTTGCATTTGCCTTGCTCTTGATCCAATTTAGTCCATGAGCGTTGTATTTGCCACGATCACAGCGACGGGCATACCCTTCATTGTCTTGATATCGTCATTTGTTTTCCATTAGACGCTGAGTGCGTTTGTATCGTATTTTGTATTGTATTTTAAATACAATATAAAATAAGCTGAATTACTTGCGCTAGGACGATCGAAAAGAATCAATTACGTGGATAATTGAACATCCTACAAGAACAAGCCAATAGGGAACCAAGTTGAAGATTTATTGCGAAGCTTAAAAGTCGTGTTTTGGAATAAAAGATTCACTGGCAATGCAGTCTAGCCATCAGTCTCTGCCGCTGGATCCTGACTCCTGATTTTAGCAGATGCATGCAAAAAGTCCCAAAAGCCTCAAATAGAGGACCTATCTTCAAACAAGCTGTGGAGCAAGACGAGAACACTTCAAGGCAGCTGCTTCATCCGCCGTATGGATGACGAACGGTACTAAAGTCGAGAACTAGCGCACTGTGTTTACCTTTCTCATCAAGATCAAAGCGTCAGATATACTCAAAAAATGGTGTTCATGAGCTTGTGCTTAGCAGATTTTGGCAAATGGCTAATTTCGTGTCCAATTAGGCCGAATGTCTTAATACGTCAGCGATTAGTGGAATGAAGGTTGCTAAAGAAGGCGGACTGTCATGATTCCGTCTCTTATAATGCCCCAGCTGCAGGATTATATAAAGCACTCGGCTTTTCCCCGAAAAGAAAAAGCTCCAGGAGCCATCACCGGCCAACCATTTCCCATGAGTGCAGTCACTGCAGCTCAAGCTGCGGGATTTGACGCAATCATAAAAGTTGGTAAAGACATGGCATACGTCGGTACAATTTATGGTCTGAGTACCATCGTTGAGGGATCGTTTTCCATTGGTGTCACCGTTGGCACCGGTTGGATAGCCTTTGTCGCATTTGTCGTTTCTCTGCTTCCCAAAATTGACAAGCATGAGATCAAATATGCCTTCAAGATCGGCCTCGAGGGTGCAGGCTACGAAGACGGCAAAACCCCCCTTCTAGGTGCCGGCGGAGATGCCCCCGACATACGAGTCTACGACAATCTTGGGAGGTACATGGGAGAGTCACACCATAGATTCGTGACGTGCCATCACGGATCGGACAACTGCGTCTCATCGGTTTATGGTATAAAGAAACAGCCATCTTACGCACTATTCATTGGGAAGCCAAACGCAGTATGCATTGCTGCCATCGCGGTGCAATACCCAGGGGGCGACAAGTACGGCTGGGTTGGAAATTGGGCACAAACATGCGGTCAACCATGGTAAGTCATAACCTCGTGTGCTGCTCAGTACTACTGGAACGATGTATGCCGAAGCAGAGTCGAAGCATCCTCACTGACCCGTGGCTAGGTACTATTCCGCCGTTGATGCACAGACCAGGAACGGATCAATCAAACTTGATTGCGCCTGGATCGGTTCCCATGGTTATAAACACGGGTTCACCACAGGCATACGAATTCACTTTCCTCAATTCGTAGACGGCTTTCCTGGCAATGGAAACTATGATCAATAGTAAGTGCGGTGTGAAAAGATTCTGCATCTCAGAATAGTTATGGACTCGAGATTGCTAAAAATATGTTGCAGCTACTGTCAAAACAACAATACTGCCCTTGCTTTCTATCAACACAAACACCCCAGGTACTTTGATGGGTCTAATCGGACAGAACACCATCATCAGGACAAGCATAAGCGGCCTCCACACAAGAGGGCCGTCAGACTGGCAGAAAAGGAGAGGATGAGACGCATTTCATACGAAGTATCCGACACCATGTGGAAAAGGTCGATTCAATCGCACGTGAACCACCACTCTGCCAAGCATCTGTGCGAAAGTCATACTTCGGCGGGACCAAGCTTGGTTTCGATGGCCGACAGACTTTTCTGCCACATGCCGGAAAAGGTGCTTTATCGATTTTGTGCGGATGTTGAGTCCGGGGCATGCTGGGATCACGATGCTCATGCCTTTGATGCGAAAGGCGCCGGTGCAATTCACGTTCGCGCCGCAATGCCCAACATCCAGTTTGACAAACCAATGATCTGGCGCTAGCCGGCCGAGTCGACAGACAGGAGAAGGGAAATTGGCTACGAATGTCAGTTCTGAAGCTCACCTCCATCTGAGCAGTACAAGATTCAAGGTCAATGTTACTAATTTATATTATCATCACCGCAACCCAGCGCGACGGATCGGCAACGTGAAGTTATTCCTTCTTTCTTTCCTTTTTTTTTCGGCTTTGGGACAATATGTAAGCGGAAACGTCACTGTTGTCTTTTTAGTTGAACGCTTTCTTTGCTTGATTTTAAGCAGGCCGCCATTGGTTATTCTACCCATCAGTGCGTGGCATGGTTTGTTTCTTTGCGACAGGGACCGATTCAGGCAACGGGTGGTTGATGCGCCGTTTGGTTCGAGCGGATTCGAGGTTTTCATGTTTAATAAGTCTTTCTTTTCTTTGTTTAATAAATTCTGTCCAGTAATGCAATTTGGCGAGTAGTCGCTCGTTCGTGAATCGTGACATCAGACTCGAAGCTACCGAAGCTGGAGTGCCAGGCCATGACCAAGATGTGACCCAGCTCATCTTCGAACCTAGCCAAGGAGCTCCTTGAGAGCCAAGAAGCTTCATGATGCATCCGGTGGAGATTCTCGGGCCAGACTTGTCAGGCGGCAGGCCAGTCTGGCCATTCCGGCCTGGTCGACGATCAATAGGCGACAGGCTCCCAGCCGCGCAATTCATGATTGGTCCTTGTGCCGACAGACCCGTGCGCCAGTTGCTGGGTCGCTGGGGCCCAGCCATCATGCACTTGCCCTGCAGTCCTGGCAGCACCGAAGATTGAAACGTGAAGGCCAGGCCGGGCTGCTTTGGTCCAGGTGACGGCTACACGTCTCCGAGTGCCCCGCCCCTGGGACTGCCGGTCCTCGGCCGCCCCCTTCTTCGCTGCCTTCTTCGCTGCCTTCTTCGCTGCCTTCTTCGCTGCCTTCTTCGCTGCCTTCTTCGCTGCCTTTTTTCGCGACCTTCTTCGCTCCCCATTTGACCAGCTTGACAATGCCTTGAATAACTACACTTTGACTCTCTGCCTCGTTTCTTGCAGGTCGTTTCCGACTTTGGCCGCGTCAAGTCCCGACATTACCTGGATTCCCCCCCCCCCCCCCCTCCCCAAGAATGCTTGTCGATTCGGGTCTCGGTAGAACGTCTGACAGTTCTGCATTGTCGCGGGCCGAGGACCCGTCGCCTGCCACTGAGCTAGCTGCTGTCAAGGAGGCTGTGTTCGATGTCCAAGCACCACAAGGAACAGCATGCGTGTCTCTATCGAATCGACGTGGCCGCGCCTTGGACGACCTGCCGCCTCGACAACCCAACCAGGAGCAGCCTGTGAAGCTCGCCAGAGACAAGCGGGGACAATGGATTCTGGCACCCGACGGCCATCTTGCGAACAATCTCTCATGGGTTGTAGGGTTCATGGAACTTGCCAACGCCGGCGACTTTGCCGCCAATGTCTGGAACGACGTTCCAATCCCCATATATGCCATCATCTTCATGGCCGTTGGCGGTGCCGTCGCAGGAACCATGTCAATTTTTGCCTTTCGTGACGCCAGGCGAGCCTGCCATAATGTCCGGTACTTGAGGAAGCAACGCAGGATTCTGTTTGAAGAAAGGCACGAGCGTCAACGGAGGCAGGCAGCTACATTAGATCTTGATGTCATATTAGCTATCAACTTTCGCGAGCTCGGCACAGAGCTTGTTTCCCGCTGGATCATGGACTTACTCATGGGGTTCGGTGCAATTCTTATTTGCATAGGCACCTATTTGGCCATTGGTGGTGCGAATCCCGCTGTATATCTGGCATCCAATTTGCTGTCCGGATACGTTGGCAACACGCCCATTGCTCTTTTTGGCCTTGTGAATTTCAGTTGGGCCGTCTTCATTTTTTGCAAATCTCAATCGCATGTCACCGAGTCACAACGGGTTTTGGGGCCATGTACGGCTTCTGCACTTGTCAAAAGACGAGCCCGCAAAGTTCAAGTCTATTCTGTCATCAACGGTACGGCTACCGTCTTGGGCGGCGTGGCATCCATGATTACCGCGACGCGGTGGTGGGGCTACGTCGTTCTGATTCCCGTCATCTTGTCCTCTATTTTCTGCAATGTCTGGTGGAGGAAAAAGATAGGATACACTCGTTCCGAAGGACATCCTCCCATTGAACGCCACGAGCTGGTCCATGCCCTTGAGCTCGCCGCCGCGGCCGAGTTCAGTCCAACGGATGAAGTTGAAGCAGTACGGCAATGGTGCCCCGAGCTGCCATACACGCTCGTGGATACGCTGAGCCTTTTGTCATGTCATTCTCTGTTTCCTCGATTCTGCCTTGCGGTGGTTGCAAACTCCGATCTGTACCATGCCCTTGTCGGCAATGGTACCAATGTGAATGATCTGACATTGACTGCCACAGATATCTGCGCTCTGCCTGAAATTTGGCATCCCACCTTGCTGGATATTGCAAAGGCGCTGGTAAAAGATGTACGACCCGATCACTTTGAGAACAGAGAGCGATATCTGGCGGAATTATTGGGTACTTATTGCACCTTGGCCCGTCAAGAAAGCATGGAGAAAGAAAGTGATGACGCTGCTAGTCACCCTTCACAGGCAGACATGACAGAGAAATTATAGTCAGCGAAGGAGATTAAGCATAAACATTGTGTTTGTAATGGACACTTACAAGCACGACCGCAAAAGGAAACGGCGCCACCTCGTTGATCAGTGAATGATGCTTTTACCATACGCAATTCAGGCCCTAGAGCAATGCCATATGAGGATCTCAGCATGTTATCACCTCAACGTTGAGCCTTGCGGGTATTCAGGGAAGATGTGACAGTCAATGAGTCAATACCCAACTATTATTACAGCACTGTTTGGCCAGACGTGCGTAATCTTCCTGCAACTGTGAATGGTTGCGGAGCCGTTGGTGATGGTCGAACGTGCGGTGCTTGTTGGTACATTGATCCTGCTGCCTCGAGCGCTGCAATGCAGCAGCCAGGCATTCAGCATCTCTCAGCGGACTATTGGAAGTACATATGTACCTATCAAGACCTTTTTATGACACGTCCAGTGTCACTATAACTAATGTGCTCTATGAAATTGTTGCTGGAGAAGTCATGGCAGATGGTGCACAGATAGCAAAAGGTGTAAATATGTACGTACGTACAAGTGTATGTACTAACAGCGGATACATGTACTATTTCCAAAATCATGATATAGAAACATTTCATAAAGCCAAAATTTATCGTTTAGGACTCTACATCGAAAACTATTAATAAGACCAGGGGGTATTTGCTAAAGACGTCAAAAAAAAGGACGAACAACAAAAAGAAAAGTGGCTCTCCCGCCGGGAATTGAACCCGGGTCTCAAGCGTGACAAGCTTGCATACTGACCACTATACTACGGAAGATGGGCGACTTGAAGCCGCTGTAGCATGATGCGATGGACGGTGCGCTGTTGAAAATGTATATCAATTATTCAAATTCAGAAAATCAGATTTTTTTGTACCTTTTAGCACCGCGATATTCTCAAACCCGGAGGCAAACCGTGACGCTTCAACCTACTGGGAATTTCCACTTTCGCCTCAACACAAAGATGACGGCATCCGAACAACCTTATGCAAACGATAAACTTAGTTTCTTAGTGTCACATGTCTCGTCTTTCGGCAAACGCCCACGTGCATGTCGCATCGCCGCTGCTTCACGGCATGTCATAGTTGGCACCTGCGATGTCGAGAGGCAACATACCAGTGTACTCGCTACTACCAGAAAGGAGCAAAAACCGACATCATTGTTTCTAGGGCCTCACTTAGTGCCAATGAAGTTGTGAGTAAAGACGAGGGGAAGAAACTAATGCAATAAGGCAGGTGTAAAGCTACAAATAGCGATATTGAGCCATGATATGCATGGTCTTGCTTTTGATCTATGAACAAAGTATCGAGTAATTTGGAAAATATTACAATGTCCGCTTGCAAACAAACCTTGGGTCTGTTGCTCAAGATTGCGACACAAACTCGATCACTGCCTTGCCGTCTCGTCCTCTTCTGCCAGCATATTCCCAGGCCAAGCATGCGTCATCGACACCAAATGATCTGATAGGCAGTGGACATAATTTACCTTGATTGATCAGCTCATGTACCTTTGACAATTTTTCCCCGTCTGCCTTCACGACAAAATATATAGACTTTACGTTCGGATAAAATTCCAACTCGCGCGGCTTTGCATCCCCAAAGGCCCAGGGAGGTGGAGGGTCGGCAACTGTAACGATAATACCGTCAGGCTTCACGCATTTCCATACTCGCGACAGAGTTTCTGACCCGACGGTGTCCAAAACCGCGTCAAAGTCCTTGACCGTGTCTTCCCAGCCAATCGTGTTGTAGTCGAGGAGAGTTGAGGAACCAAGCTCCTTGAGAAAGGCGTGCTTTTCTGCTGACGCCAACACTGTGACGTCACAATTTAGAACTCGAGCTGCTATTTGAACCATGACAAGACCCACGGCTCCCGAGGATCCGGTAACCAAGACCTTGCTCTCATGTCGAAGTTTTGCGTGCTCAAAAACTGCTTCCCACGCCGTCAGGAATGGAATCGGTAATGCAGATGCTTGGCCATGCGATAAAGAGGGAGGCTTGATGGCGATCTCATCGGTTGAAACGAGAGCGTACTCTGCTTGACCACCATCAGATGCCTCAGCCTTGAGCATCGCAAACACCTCATCACCGACTTTGAGGGAACCGGCATAGAGAGGGCCTAATGCATCAACAACGCCCGACACATCATGTCCGGGGATCCTGTTACTCGTTTTGTATAATTCCTGCCAAGTGACTTCGTCGGCTGTGATGCCTGCTGCGTATATTTTGACTAGCACCTGGTCTGTATTCGGTTTTGGGATCGGAACATCTCTGGAGAGGACAATCTTGGGACTGCTGGGTGGACCAAGAATTTGCACTGCCTTCATGGTGATGGTCTGCAGGAGATTAAAACTTACACTGATATTCAGATCAATAGACTGGACATTCTTTACGGTATGCTCATGTTTATATCTGAACCAACGTGTCGGCTCGGTCATTTCCACTCCAACTTGGATAGTTTAGCATTTCCGTCATCGTGCCGTCATGCGCGGACCTCTCACGGCTTTGCTCACCCACTATCTTTTTTTCCATCACCCATTGCGTCAGTCTCGCATAAAATTCCGAAATTGATCTTACTCCCTAAATCTGCTACCTGACAAATTGGATATTACAGAGAAGCATTCCGATGACGAGACTCGTCATACTTCAAACATGACATGTCGCATAACACCATCGTCTTGGCCATCGGGGCCAACACTGGAGTTGACTTTGAAATAGTCAAACCATCCTTCTCGGCGATTGAGACTTCTACAAAGCACATACTTATGTCGCCGGGTCGAAGGTGTCTTTGTCACTATTTAACACGGACGCTTGAGCCAGTGAACATTGACGTCTCTAATGACGCTCCATTCAACATATTCACAGATCTTTACAGAGAAACATGGTCGAATCCCTGTTTTTTTTCTCAACAATGTCGCTGTAATACAGCACTATTGAGATGAAGCCACAATCCTAGTTTCCCCGATGTTCAAGAAATCCCGCAGGAGCGAGTTCTGAGAGCATTATCCCGGTAAAAATGGACATCAGTGACACATTCGCGCCTGCTTCAGTGGCTTGTAGGTAAATCCGAAACTTTTTCATTATGACAGTCACTACGAGAGTCCTATTTCCAGGCGAATGTAGACTTTGGGGATGAGCTCCTGGCCAGAAATACGACCTAAGAGCGGGTCAAATGTATGTGTCCTTTCTTCCACAAGAGGTATTTTTAATCCTCCAAGCTATATCGAAAGGTCTTTCCACATCCCGCTTCAGGGAAGAACGTGCCCAGGACTCCTTGTCCACATTGTGCAAAAAGGACTTGCTGGGCCAAACCCAGAGCCATAGGAGATATCACGAGTGGATTTATATCAAGTCTTGGAGCAGAATAGCTTTCCTGTTCTTCGCGGCTATTACTTTTCTCCACGCCATGGACAGTTTGAGTTGCAGGAAAATTGTGTTCTTGCGCATAAGATATTAGCCTCGGTTACACTCGCTATACTTTATTTTGTTTGAACCAGGTGATTCTATAAATCACGTCGCCATCTGTCTAAACGTGCTTCGTTTATTCCTCGCGTACTCCTTCTGAATTCTCTCCAAACGCTTAAGGTATAGTCACGGGTCATCATGTATGAGACACTAGATGTGATGTGGCATGTCGGACAACTCCCATGATTGTTTATTACTTCGCAACAAAGTTCTTATCATTCTGACCGTCATATTTTGAATCCAAAATGCTCCAAGGACAGTTTACCACAAGCTCAGTATATCACACCAGTTCTGAGCTCTTAAATTGGGGGACTTGTTAATTTAACATATCGAACGCCGCATATGTTCTCCTTTGTGATTTTTCCGTTTTCGTCTTTCAAAATTCGCCAAACAGACTGCATCACTCCTCCCTCGTCGTCTTCAATCGGTATGAACATGCTAAACCCATATCAGTTACTGCTTCAACTTTCCTTTTGGCCGGCAAAATCTCACCATCCCGGGGCCTTCAATTGATCGATCAGGCTCCTATGCAGTTCTTTGGCACAGGCTCCAACATGTATAACATCCCAGGCCGTTCCGTGCTTCTCTTCGCCGATCCTTGCAGGCTCTTGAAAGCCCAGGCGCCCATCTCCGAGTCTAAATCTCACTTTTCCTGATTCCAGCATCTCCTTGCCCTCGGAACTTTTTCTCATGTTTGATTCACCTAACTGCTGCAACGCACGGATGTGCTCTAAGCCCACGACAAGGCCTCTGTTTCCAACCAGCTCCGCCATCAAGTGCGTAAGATAGCCAGATCCAGAGCCGATATCCAGTGCTCGAGGGGCTGGACTTGTGTTGGACGGTACAAGATGGGAAATGACATTCTCGATGGCCATGGCATGCATATGTGGTGCTGAGATTGTAGCTTCATGGCCGATAGGCTGAGGGGAATCTTCATAAGCAGACATCGGAGCATAGTGGGCTCTATCGACCTGGTACGTGTTAGATGTCCTTGTCAAAATCGTAGGACAAGATAATGCTAGGTTTCAGTCCGACTAAACGCGCCACGGTCATTACCTTCAAGAATGCTTCCTTGGCCCGTCGGTCGGTAATAAGTCCATTGCGCCACATATTCTCAACAAGTTGGGAATTTGTAAGACCAGAGCAGCGCCATGCCATTGTGGGAAGTGGCCCAGATGCAGTGAGATGATGTTGAGGATATTGCCAACATGAATACAGGCGGGAGCTCTGCACGAAATGCTTAGCTCTTCTGATTGCGGCACAGAAACGAACGGATTTGATAGCGCAAAGTGGAAGTCTGGATGGCGGCTATGATGTCGTTGTTTATTATCTCTCTTGTTCAGAGCATCTCGGATGATGTCACACTGCACGGTAAAGGAGTGTCGACATATTTACATAAGTGGATAGATTTTGGCCACCAGTAGTTGAGATCTGTTGTCTGCGGGGCTGCTCCGGCCTCTAGTGACCATACAAACTCGACGCCTCGCGCTTCAAAGGTCACCTACCTAAAGTAGGCACCTACTAGGGAGAGAGGCAGGTAAGTACCTTTATACTGCACCTACTACCTAGGTAGGTACCTAAGGTAGGTATAAGTAACGTGCATATGGATAGCATCACAATAATTGCCTGGCTTTACATACCAAGCATCAATCTACTTACTAGGATTGCAGGCTAATTAATGGCCGATCACGGTGTCCATAGATCCCTCATATATACACAAAAGAAAATTGACTGAATAAGGTACATCTTTCTATCGCATTGAACAGTGGCCGTGCCACCTTTAATTGCAGTTGCCAATCGCTAAAACACAAGAAAAGAAAGAAAGAAAGAAAGACGGTAAAATGCCGCTACAGATGCAGTATCCCAAAATCCAGCATAAAGTTACGGACTTCCCAATAACACTCAGTGTTATATGCATATGGGGTTGTCGAGTTTTTCAAGCTTTACACCACGTGCTCAGGGCTCTCTCCTATACCAACAATAGGAACGCCCAATCCTCGGTCTGGACTCTGCAGCACTAGCTGCTCGTGTCGCCGTGCTTTCAGAAACTCGGCTATACTCTTAATCAGTATAAACCAGCCAACCACCATTAGGACATATGCCATCCACTCGCTACCAGTTATTGTGACGGGACCGCCGTCGGTGACTTCACCAGATTTGAAGTCATGCGAGTTTGGATCCGGGGGTGCCGCATATCCATCGGGTCCATTCATAGCCGGCACACCATTGCTTCCGGAATCTTTCATGTAGAAACCATACTGAATGAGCGTAATTCCCAGACCAGCGCGAGAGCCGTTTTTTGCGGCGTGTGTTGAGTGCAATAAGTATGTGAGCAAGAAGCCAACCAATTGAAAAGATGTCGATATCATGCCATTCCATATGAATGAGAACACAGAGCCGACCGGCATCCCATCCACGTATACTTCATCAAGTCCACTCATTCCTGGAGCCAGGATGGTAGTTTCCCAGTACGGGGGCGCTGCGTCAGCTGCTGCTTGCTCATATGACTGCCAATTATTGTTAGCACTCCGACTCGCGTAAATAAAACATCGAATTTCGACTCTTACTGGAGGCATTTCGTCCTTCTCAGACTCCGTTCGATCGGGCTTTGCAGAAAGGTTTGCAAAGACGCCGTCAGACCCGATACCGCCTCCGATAACACGAAGCCTGGAGTCTGAGGTCGCATTTTGTTGCATCAACATCGATGGCAGACGCGATGATCCGTCCTCATCAGCCGGGGTGACTGGCGAGGAAGAGCTGACTGTTGTGGCATTTTGCCTCACCAGTCGTTGTCGGTCATCGGCTTCGTCTTCACTTCCATCTTCGTCGTCATCACCAAAGGCATCAGCCAGATCAGGGTCGACCCTGTTTCGTCTCGTGAGTGATGAAGCTCGGGAACGGAAAGAGGGAGGCGGAGAGCTAGGAATCCGGCGCATCAATTTGGGCTCGGGAGACGTTTGTATTTCATCGTCCTGATCGTTGACCTGAGAACTGTCAGAGTAGCCCTTCGCTACTTTCCTGTACAAGAGAACATACCCTGACGTATCGTCCAGGCCCAGGCATCGTGAATTATTGCCCGTGGAACTTGGTTTGGGTTCGGCTTCGGTCCTCAATGAGTGAAACCAATCACGTCAGGTGAGATAGAGTAAGGGCTGGCAGCTGATCGAGACGGAGAGTGTGATTGAAGAAAGAACGAACAGGGTAAAGAAAATAGGAGGTAGCATCGATTGCGCAAGCATGAAGGAATGGATGCGGGTGATAAACCAAGGTCAGAGGATTGAGAGTCTGGGGAAAGCCAACATTCCAGGCCGCGCGGGCGATGGCGACGGGGCATGGTGGGTCTGGGGCCCCTTCCTTCCAGGATCAATATTACTCCGCCCTTTCGAATGGCCCAATCAGACGGCGCAATGGACATTGTACGGATACAATTTTAATGGAACCATGACATCCTCGACTGCGCGGAACAGCAAATAAATTCTTTCTAGACGTATTCCCAGCTCACCGCACGAACTAATATTCTCAGCTAAAATCAGCATGTCACGCTCTATAGCGGTAAGCATTCGCTTCATATCTTGTGCTCTGTTCAATAGTATTACGATATAATAATTGACAAGAAAATTTAGCGTCGCATATATGCCGATGCCTTCGCGAAATGGCCGAAGCAAGATTTGCGGCCGGATTACCAGCTCCAAGATATCCTCCGTGGAGCTGTAGATCAGCGGTATAAAAACTGGAAGCCTGCGATGGAAGCAGAGGAAACTCTGAAGGCAAGAGCCTTGCAATTCCTTGTACAAGATAAGTACAAAGACAGGGTACGAGCAAATTCCATGAGCTTGAAGTATGTATTACTAGTGGATTTTGAAATCTTAACATTTTGCACAGTTCAATTTTCAGGGGTCAATGCTAGAGCCCAAGAGTCAACCGACTTACTTCCACGACTTAATAAGAGAGATTGAAGAGGCACCGCGGAGAACGTGGCTAGAGAGGCTGGGCAAGAGGTTATCGGGTATGATAAGGTTGCAATGATCTCATATCGTACATTCACGTGATTCGTTTTGCTGTATTCTTTCGGTCAGATCAGAAGCGGACGAGCGAATGACTTTGACCCGTACATGCCAGTGGTATGCTCGAATCTGCGAATAGAGACACGTGAGCACCCTCTCGATGGCTCCCAAAGCCCAATGGACAACATTGATGGATACGAGAAGGAGGAAACCGGAATTTCTCAATGATGGAAGCCTCAATCAGGCCTTTTTCACATGCAATTCTCGTATGACGTGGATTTATCTTCTATTCTTTCAAAAAATAATAATGATAAATAAGCTGTCATTCCTCGTAACGAGCCATATGAAATGAGGCCGAAGCATAACAAAGTCAAAAATAATCTGCCGTGCCATTCTTTAATCTTAAATGTACTTCATCTCTGGATCAAACTTGTTGAATAGATCCATGCTCTTCTCATACATTGTGAACACAATACCACCGCTTAAAACCAGTCTTACCAATCTAGGCAATGCGCCGCTCCAGAATGTTAACACACCTTCCTGCTTGAAAATCATGCTAGCACATTTGAACGTATTGCCATATTGCTGCCGCGCCTCGATACTTTGCATGCGCGTCTTAATCGTATCCAACGGCTGCGTCACAAGGACAGTGATGAGGCCGGCAACACCGCCAATAGCGAATGTGCCGACCGCGCCAAGCTTTTCCCCTGGAGCGGTGTAGGACTCTGCCATTTGCTTCAGAAACGTGTATGATCCGAAGCGAGTGGCACTGTTGGCCGCCTGGCGAGCTGTTGTTGGAACGAAGCCCTGGAAAAAGCCTCGAATGCCCCGTTCGCGGGCAATAATTGGAACAGCATGAAGAAAGCCGCGCATTCGTGGGTTTGCAGTCTTCCTGTCATCGATTCTAATCAACTGTCAGTGCTCGAGTCTGGCTTCGCGACAAGTTCAAGATGGGGCGTACAGCGTCGTCTTGATGCTCTCGGTCGGTGTGACAGCAAAGAGCGACTCCGTTACGCCAGCGCCAAATCCCGCAAGGACTGTCCGAGGACCAGACAGCTTGCCATTTTCATCAGCTAACAGCCTCTTGTACTGGTCGAAAGCAACAAATCCTGAGAGACGTTAGCTTTTTTTCAAGCACATTTATTCTGAGGCGCATTTCGGGTGTCGCACGTACGAATGCCTGCTTTGGCGGAGTTTCCAATGATCAAAGTCGTGCAGCCGGCATACCATTGCTTTCCAAAAGGCGGCCACGGTAGTTTCTGGCCTTCTGCCAATCGCCGGTTGAGTTGGGATCGCGTCTTGGCAACTGGTCACTTAAAATTAATGCCTATCATCCAGACAATCGGCGAGGGGAGGTGTTGGCTGAAGTCGCCATGCGGGCCATACATTCGGCGGGATAGGTGATTGCTAAATAAAACATTCGTCAGCAGGCTCATCGTCCAATTCCGGCGAAATTGGAGAAAACACGGCGCACCAATTTCAATGGCTCCAGCCGTTGCGCCGGCCAATACAGACCGCGTCGCACTAGGGCTCTTCTTTTTCTCCAAACTGACAGGATCCTGTGTTACCGAAGCCATGACGACGAAGAAATTTGTTAAAATAGGATTCGCGAGTGACGGTGTTATAGCTTGGAGTCAAGGGCATCAATTCAACCCAATCGTCGGTGGTTGTGGACAATTTGCTGCTTGCTCACGCCAGCTACGGGCTGACCGGCGGGCATCGGGTTTTCTAGCACGCAGGTTAGTAATTTCGGCCCGATGCCGAGGCCAGGCAAGACCCGCTTAATGCAAGGGGATAGATAGGTAGATAACTGAACTGGTTCGCCGAAGAGTTGCCCGACTTTTCAATTGTTCTCCTTTGAGTTAAGTATACTATTTTAATCCCTGCATTCTTTCGAGAGTACTGTAGGGTTTAAGGCGATCGTCCGTGAAAATAATTTTCCTCGTATTCTGGACGTAGTCGTCACAAAGCCATTCTACCTCCATGTAAACGTCAAATCCGGTTTTAAACTCTACAACACTCCTCGTTATTTTTCGTTAGTAAATATTGGATAGCCCTTCTCGCTGAACTGTACTATGAAAGTGCGGTCGTCGGCTTAGATAGGGGTAAGGCGACGTCAATTTTCTTACTTGCATTGCATTGCAGTATTATACAATAAAAGTCATCCTATTCACTAGCTACGCTTACCGCTTAGTGCAACAAACGGGAAACTATTCAAAAAATAGAGGAAGATGCTCAGACCGATCGGGAAGACCCTCTGAACAAGGCTAAAGATGTTTCAGAAATGCCATGTCCTTGGTTCAGCTAAGCGCATATCACATTCAAGGTCTACTAGGGAGCAAAAGCAGGTTTAGTAAAATTAGGCGAGCGGTCACTAAATAACGTAATGAGCTTCGCTGTAAGAATATCTGTTCTAACAGCGCAATTTATCTTGCAGCAGTACTATTATAGCTCTCGCACGAATGCGTGGATAATTCGTATCAGTAAACAATTCTTCCACCTGTACACGTACTTGACGTTCTACTTAACACAGCCACGGAGTCAGTCAGCTCGTACTTTATAATATAGTAGGATACTTAGTGGTTTTCTAATATATTTAATTACTAATAATGAAGATCTCCCTAAATTGCATCCTTACGAGGATAGATCCGCACTTGGACGAACTGCATCAGAGCCGGGTTTACAGATCGTATCAAGGCTCAAGACCAAAAAGATAATCCATGTCAAGGGTTTCAAACAGTTGCATGCATTGTCACATTATATGGCATCCATTTTCCACCTAGTCTCAGAGCTGTGGTGTAGATGTTGCCAAGCTGGGGATCCCGTATCCAGTGGTTGCCTGAACTTCAGCACCTCCGTCTCTGTTGCTTTGTAGTTGTTGGTGGTGCTCAACTACATCCTTGGTGGATAACTGAAAAAAAAGTTCCCTGCTATGGCTTATTTCCACGAGCCGAGATATTGATGCCTCTTTAGTATCAGTTATGGTAGTTGGTGATGTACGTCGAGTATTTGCATACATCACTGTTGCATGACGAATGACGCAGCATGGGGTTGTCAGCCGCTGAAAGATAATTATTAAACTCTTTAGTTAAATTTCTGTCCAGTTTCCAGGCAGCAATATGCAAAAGCGACCCGTCAAGCCGCTTTGAAGCCAAGGGCGGCTGCTAACTAGCAAGAACACGCTCACCATGGCTACACATACCTAGAAGCACAGTCGAGAAAATCCACAATGACGGTTTTCAGAAACTCACATCACAGGTTGGACAAAGATTAGACGCGAATATGAATAGAAATATTCTAGGAGATGATGGAGATACATGAGTATTCATAAGGTTCGAATATTTCACGAGAGCTCTAATCCTCTTGGAATCCTCCGCTCTTGATCAGGTGTGCTGTCTCCAAGATTAATTTTGATCTCATGTGAAAAGAAATATTAGTCCAGATGCTCGTTGGCTAGGTGAAGTCGAAGCATTGGAAGTGACCTACAATTCTTGCAGAAGCGTGAGTTGGCTACACACCAATTGTTGCATCCCTCCTTGGCACACCGGGTGCTGCCAACGGCTTGCAAAGTGCTGTCTCCCATGATTGATCCGGCCTCGATCGATGATGTGATATGTTTTGTAGTTTTTGGAAGAGCTAGTCTTCAAGAATGTTCGGGCTGAATAAGTAAGGTCTCTGTCCCTAATCAGTTAGGATTCACCTGCAACTGGGATTCTGTGATGGAGGCCCTGGCGGGGAAGTGAAGGCAGCCAGCCTTATCCGACTAAGATTGGACATGATATATGATCTACTCTAGCGAAACCTTGCTAAGCCGTCAACAATTGGTTGCCTGATCCGGTGGCCCCATGGGTGATAGATCTCTTGTGGCAAAACAGGATGCTGTTGGTGATGCCTGTGAGGCCCATTGTCACGTTTGTGTTATTGAATAGGCCCGGTAACAGTTCACGGACAACTTCTGATGTAACGCTTCATGTTGATGCTTCATTGTTGTGCTCTCAGCGTGGAAAAGAAGACTTGCTGGGAATTTTGTGCATGAGAGGCAATTCAATAAGCTGGTATGCTATGAACATTACGACTGCATATCCAGAGCTTCATGACAACTGATGCAATGATTCAAGGACTACCTCAAGATAATGCATTGGGAGTAACTATGTTAGTTGAATGATTAAGACACAAAATTGTTGGAATGAATAAGGCTTCTTAGGCGCTCATCAGCCTCGTATTCCATCAGTGCCGTCACCTTCCACTGCTCCCAGTCTTGATCAACCCCAAAGGCTTTGAGTATTGCATTTGCCAGTGGTAATGCGTAAGACCATTTGGTCTCTAAAGCCAGACCCCAGAAGAATCTTCTCACCTTCTCATCCGTCATGCAACTTGCTAGCTCCGGTGAACCTCTTTGCTCCAACATATCCGCCAGCACAGCATCGTCAATGCTTAGGGACACTTTACCATCGCACAATGCATTCATGTCGGCAGTGACAATTGATGGCCCAAAAGCTTCGCGCAAAGGGACGACACGTGCCATCTGCCAGTCGATGATACCGGTGACGTTCAAGTTCTCGTCGACGAGGAGGTGATCGCCTTTGTCGTCGACGTGCTTCAAGAAAAAATTCTCTCTTCGTCCCTCGACGCTTTCTTGGACGAGTTGCGCTGCGTTATCCTTCAGAAAGCGGTACGTCAGATATGCATCGACGGGATACTCGGTATAGAGTTGGCCATCAGCAATCAATGCTAAATACTGTTCCGCAAAAGCAGTGTAATAAGTCAATGAGTTGTCAAATGGACCCTCTGGGGTGAGAACGACGAATCTGTCGCTCGCCACCGCCGAAACTTCGATGTTAGTTGACTGGAAACAGAGAGATCCAGCCTTGGGAAACGGATGCTTGGCCAATTCAGCTAGAATTTCTGCAACGGCACCCCAGACCTTAGCCTTCTCATCCTCAGTAGCGTTGCTGCCACATGGCCCATCTCCCGTCCATGGCTTTCCGGGTAACTCTTCCATGAGAAGAAAGCTAACCCCGACGTCATGGTCGCTTCCACTGCTGCGTACGCCGTAGCCAAAAGCTCGAGGTGCAGGCACGGCCGTGGTTTCCAGAAACTTCAACGTGCTGTACTCGCTGAGTATTAGATACTCTGCTAGAGAATCCGGGAGACCAGCATCAAAACTTGCAACCCGTGGAACTCTAAGGAGCCAAGAGAGGGAGCCGTCGTGAAAACGAATGCGGGCGTGATAATTGGCGTTGCCCATCAGAGCGTCTGGTCCAACTTTGGGTGAGTGCTCAATACTACAGCTCCTACCACCATTTAGTCCGGACGCAAGTTCGCATACAGCAACGTCATTAATCATAGAACGAAGACGGTCGATTTCGGCAACCAGGTATGATGTGTAGGTGGCATCATCAAGGATCTATTGACTCAAAAAAGATTTAGCTTCTATTCTCTTAGTTTCATTCAAGCCCCGCGAGAAGGGGAAACTTAATTTCTCACCTCGCCACATTTGTGGAAAGAAGGGGATAGGTGAGTGGCACATAGGTAACGGCTGCAACTATCACATCCACCGTTGGACCTGACGCTTGGCCTTTCACATTCCGGGATCGAGCAATTGAAGAATCTCGGTATCATTGTGCGTTTCTTGAAAGATCGTAAAATTTACGATTCCGTTAGGTTCCAAGAGGAAACCATTAATCAGGCCAATGCTCATGCCAGGAATATGGTGCTGCCTTCGGATGCAACACCGTGGTTGTACAAAGCTGTGTTGGTGGCGTCCATCGAGTACTTGCATACACCATTGTTGCATATTGCGTGACGCAGCAAGGGGTTACCAATTCTAGAAAGTGATGATTCAATCTCATTGGCTAACTCCTTGTCCAGCTCTAGGCTAACGAGCAGGGTGCAGCGTGTTGATCTCTTTCCTGAAAGCACTGTCAATATAACATTTCGAGATGGGACGGCCTGCGTACTGGATATTCACGGAGCCTCACATCAACTGTTAACAGGTAAATGCACTCGAGGCTGCTGAGACAACTCACACGCAGATAGCGGCCATATAAGGCTATCATGAGCTCCCTCGTCTTAGTTCCAACAAACAGTCTCGTCCAAAAAAAACTCAAATTCCATCTTCTTGATCTGATCAGTCTCTGTCTTGACCAGAAGCAGAAAAATGTACGGCAACTAGCAGAAATCATGCTTGAAATAGAGAGACACCCATTCGATCAACTTGGCTCACTCATCACCACGGCGACGAGCGGCGAGACGACCGCAGATGCAACCGCTGCATCCCGGATGCGGTTGGGTGGTCTGGCTCAGCATTCTACATTTAGATCGGGTGATTTTTCTTGAAGCACGCGGATGACAAGAGTGACCATATCCTTATGAATGCCGACTTTAAAATAGTAGGCATAATCGATTAGGAATAGTGTAGCACCACCTTAAAGCAAGAAGCATTCTCTTTACCGTGCACGATATAGCCAGTTGCTGCCTTCTATAATGGCTCTAATGAGCTGGCAGAAGAGGAGATCCTCTTAGCTCGTGTGTTCCGGGAAAGCGGCCAAGAGCATCTCGCTTGCTGCGTATTGGATGGGCGTGGCCCGAGCGGGGCATCGCACACAGAGAGGAGGACGCTCGCTAGTCTGTTCATGGGCCTCAAGCAAGCTTTTGACGGACACGGCTTCGAGACCGATCGGCAAGGGTTAGAAGACGGGTGGGAGGTTTGGAAGGCAAAAGCGCTCGAGGATTGGAAGCATGAAACGGAGTTGAAGGCTGTATTAAGCAGCAAATTGATACGTTGCCAATCATGTTGTCGATTTTTCTAGCGTTCTGGAGCCTTGATATTGCAACCTTTTATCGGCACGTTTCTTCGCGGAAATGACCAATCAAGAACGAGTGCGGTGTCACCTGGCTCGTGGGGGAGAAAGGGCTGAAGCACCCCACACACCACACATATGCAGGGTCTCGTCGCTCAGTTGTGGTCTTTATGGTGCGTGCCCATCCAAGGCCTCAATTGGTGCGTATTTTGGGCTAGGCTCACCGAAAAACATTTCTCGCATCATGAGATACAGAAAACCCGACGAACCAGCTGGCAGAGATTGCAGCATTAGAGGCTATCCGTATGGTCCGCTTTACAGTTGTCCAAGAGTGTCGTTTTCTAGTCAAGAATTCATAGTCAAGACTTCATTGCCAGGTGCTAGCTAGTCCCGGCACCCTGCGGGATGTTTGCCATTTCGACTCATTCCTGGTACCGACTCAAGCTACTTGGTTGACTTCATTTGCGAGCACATGCTAATATGGACCTTGGATAATTAAGAAAACGTCTATTTCAACCGTTGACGACAGGTTATTAAGAAAAGTCCAGGTTTTCGGATATTATATGAAGAGACGAAGCTCCTATCTGTGGTCGGTGTGCAGGTCCTCTGGCATTATGTCCCGCGCAATTACAACCATGAAGCCTTATATATGACTTATTAGTCGTGTACCGACCTTTTCGCAGTTCATGGTGGCATAATCAGAGATATCTATTATTCTTCTTCATACTGTCCCACCTATGCACTCCTTTTGACTTTTTAGTTGACCGGTTTGAGTAAAGGTAACCACATGCTTGAAGCATTTAAATTTACTGCACTGGTGTAATCAACTTTGAGAAGGACAGCAGGTATGGCGCATGGCTCGCCGTTTCGTTCTTGCAGGGTAAGTACATGTGTATGTACCGTGCGACGCACTTTGCGTGTATCAGGAAAGGACGCACCCCGGGTTCCCGGAGTGTGGAGTCTTGCGTGGATCAGACGGCCTGATCTAGAGTAGTCAAAATGACTCGTTCTCACTCATATCTCATATTACACATGTAATTCCAATGGGCCGGCGTGTGAACCCTTTTGTGATGGTCTGGAGGAGATATGGTGCGTTGATGAGGGGCTGGTTGAGCTCTCAATAAAAATGGATGTGCACATCACACTACGATCGGACGTTATTGATGATGATGATGATGATGATGAGGGAGTGCTACGTAATAAAGATGACTGTTTGCTCTAGCACTCCTACGCAAATGTCTATCAAGTCCAAAGAAAGGCCGGTCCATTGACAGAGTTTTAAAAAAAAAAAAAAAAAAAAAG
>SRPT01000398.1:0-27853 GCA_018360205.1 Claviceps digitariae | reverse complement strand
ACAAACACGGTCAACGCGTACAAGGATCAACTGGAAAAAATTCCCTTGGTACATCTTGGGGGTCAGAAACTATGTTCATCCCACTGTATGTTCATCCCACTGTACTTGCATATATATGTGCATTGTCACAGTCCCAAGCACATATTCTGTATACGCCGTCCTCGCAGCCATCTCTGGGCTCGACGCGCCATCTCCACCCGTAACTGGCGTGTCGGTGGTGTTTTTGCGTAGGCATTTTGGCTATTTTGGGTTGTTGATGTACTCATCGTGAGGAATCATGGATGCTTGCGGTGCGGTGCAGCTTGGCTTATAGGAGTGGAGATGGGTTGATTGTACCGAATATTTCGCCATGTAATTGTTGGAAACTTTGGGAGTACCGACGACCATGTTGTTGGTGTACGTAGTGCAGTGTATTGCAGTGCAGTGTATTGTAGAGTCACAGGATATGGGTGCAGAGTCTGGTTAGAAGGTGCTTAAGGGTATTAAGTCCTATTATTAGAAATGGATTTTATGTATCTAGAATATAAAAGCAGAAAAAAAATCAACGACATAAGAAAAAAAAAGAAAAAAAAAAAGAGAAACAAAAGAGGTAAGCACTGGAACTCAATCACCCTATACGAGTCTTTGAAAGCTCGGTACATGGCTAGGGGCCTCTTAGTTCTACGTTTTGGGGCACCGTCAAGCATTCGTGTTGGTCGGGACTGGGGGGAAACAGGGCATCATGAGCTGGTATTCGGGGGAGGGGGAGGTGGCGGCGGGAGAGGCCGGCGTGGCGGTTGCGGAGTGGGCGGGGGGTGGCGGCGTGGGCGATGAATAATGGCGTCGGAGGGCTACCCCTTTCAGGCACAGAACTGCCGTCATTCCGAGCCTCCGCGGTGGAGGGTCTGAGACGGTCCCGAGCCGCGAGTGCGAGCCGCGGCTGGGCTGTTGGTGGTGGTGTCATTGTCATGGCTCATGCGTGGTCTTGCGCTTGGTCTTGGATCCAGAGATGCAATATGTTGAGCCACGTATTCGGATGCGAATGTGGTGATACGCCATGACGACCATGACGAGGGCGACAGTTGTAATGGTCCACACCAGAGACAAGGTTTTTTTGCCCCCCCCAAAGCCGGAGACATAAATTCCAGAAGGTAGAACCCAGCCGACGTGTAACAATGAAGCTCTTTCTATCTAAAGCCGCCTCTCTGCAATGCATATTCAGCCCTTGGCACTATCTTCTTTGAGTGAAACAATGCGGTTCAGAACCACATGTTCCTGAGTGGTGTCGGAGTCGACAGTCTGCCGTAGTTCAAGACATGCCGTTAGAAGTGACCTGAAGATATTTTTCGACTGATTACGCGCGCCTGTGTAGACACAGCAAAATGACGCTCATGAAACACTCACAAAATAGCCTATGCGCATGCCCTGGAATCTGACACTCTCCGGAGAGTCTTTATCACCATTGTTGGACTCTTTGGGCCAGGGACCCGTCTTGCGTACTTCTTCAAACCCTGCTGAAATCAAGGCATTATGATAGACCGTTTCGCTATCAGGATTGATGTCGTTTTCGAAACCGCCCTCTGCCTGCATGGGATTGTCCGACCTGAAGAGATGAGAATGCACTCTAACTTCAACCGTCATGGATCCCTGCGGTACCCAATGAATAAACGATTTTGGCTTCTTGCCATCCTTGTCAAAAACGGCACGAATCTCCGTGACCAACCCCGTGGTTGGATTCTTGGAAAAGCCCACAGCCTTCACGGGATATGGCGCTTGGAAGAGCCCGACCGTCTTGCCAGGTGCTAGGCGGAAGTAGTCTTTGCTGTCAGTTTCGCGAAAATCAGATCGATCAATAAATATTTCCTGTGTTAGACGTTGAGAATAACCACCCATCCCGGGGTCCTTGGGAGAGAATGGAATGTGACACTCCCGCATTTCAGGATCGATTGCGTCTTCTATCACCAATTTCACAGGGTCCAGAACAAGCATAAGACGAGGCACCGTCACCTCCAGATACTTGCGTACGGATTGTTCGAATCGGGCCACTTGAATAAAAGTTCTCGAAGTTGTGACTCCGAGTTCATTGACAAAAGACAAGATCGCACCAGGTGGAACGCCACGGCGGCGAAGTGCCACCAAAGTGTAAAGCCGAGGATCGTTCCACCCGCGCACAAATTTGCCTTCGACCAACGCCGCAAGTCCTCGCTTACTCATAATAGTACCGTTCAAGTTCAGTCGTCCTAGTCTGTGTCAAAACGAGAACCACACGCGCGGGGGGAAGAGAGAGCGAAAGAGAGAGAGAGAGAGAGAGAGCCACATACCGAACTCTCTTTGTCTGGGTCTATTGACTCCCAGGCTTTCATTGAGCCATTCATAACTCTCTCGCGATAATAAAAACTCCGAGGTACAAAGACTATGTGTTATTCCCTCCAAGCTGTCGCAAAGGCAATGCGCAAAGTCATAAGTCGGATAGATTTTCCATTGAGTCCCTGTTCGATGATGCGGCGTCTGTTCCTTTGTTATCCGGTACGCAGCGAGATCCCACATCTGTGGGTTAGGATTTGCAATGTCCTGCTTCATTCGTAGAAAAGCAGCGCCAGGCTCATACTCGCCATCACGCATCATGCGGAATTTGCTAATGTTGGTAGACACATCTTGTTCGGCGTGATCACATCTGTATCTTGGCCCTTCTTCGCCTTTACGACCACCTCGTTGTCGTCTTACTTGGTCCTCTTCGCAGTGGCACACATATGCCTTTCCGAGCTCAATCAATTGCTCTGCAAATTCGTAAAGCCTCTGGAAGTTGTCGCTAGAGTAAGTGATGGCATGGGGAGTGAATCCTGCAGCAGAGGGTCAATGAAATGAATGTATTGGATGTGGCGACACGAGGTACCTAGCCACTGTACTGTCTCCTTTATAGAGTCAACGAAACCCTCTTTCTCGGCATCTGGGTTGGTATCATCAAACCTGGCAGATGTCTTAGTCATGTTCGTGGTTATGCAGCTGCCTAGTGACTTGCCTGAGTATCTTCAGGCACGTTAGTACAGATGATTGGGCATGTCCGAGCATTGGATGACTTACCGTTTTACCGCCATGGTAGCGAGCAAATCCGAAATCGATTGCAATAGCTTTTGCGTGGCCAAGATGCAGAAAACCATTCGGCTCCGGTGGGAAGCGCGTAACAACCTCTTTGGCGGGAATCTCGGTGTATACATCCGCCAGAAAACCCTGTTTGAACATGGCGTCTGGATCAATTCGTGTGTCATCGGCGTTTGCTTTTGCCGTGGGTTGTGAGGCAGTCGACAAATTAGTCTTCTCTCTGTCGGCTTTTGCAGCCGTGGCGGCCGCCTTCCTAGCACGTTTCTGTTGACGTTTTTTCAGCTCCCGCTTAGATACCAATTCGCCTGTTACTTCATCAAGTTGCAGCTGGCCTAGTGCTTCCGCCACGCGGTCTGGCTCTTGGACCGCCATTTCGACGTAGTCTTTTTTTTTTTTTTGTTAAAGATGGAAAGGCGTATTCGAGAGACCGAGTCAAGTTGCAAAGCCCAACAACAACAAACTCCAAGAAGGATATTGTGCTGTACTTGAGGCTCGAGGCAGTAATGCGTTTATAGAAGACCTGTGAGTAGTGACTCAGACTTCCTGATGTCACGTGGGTCACGGCGAAAGCGGAGCTTTGCCTGCGTTTTGCGTCACTGCATTCGAGTTCAAAGCTGACTGCACTACGATACTCATCTTATCTGTAGCCTCCATTCAGAGTGTCATTTTGCGACGAGCTTCGTCTTTTTGATGCCGAGAGGCTATACTTCCGTACAGCCCCGTATTTCTTGAATAGTTCGTTGGAAGCCACTAGAGATTATACTAATAATAAGCTAAGTATGACAGAGATATGAGGGGCCTATAGCAACGACCTCCAATGAGCTATGAAAGAAATATGGGGTGTTCGGCACCAAAGTGATTTCCACAGCGGTCATCGGCGCAGTTGCCCCATCTTGACAGCACGCCGGCAGACACCTTGACCAATGACATCTCGTCGCAACCAACATGTCACTGCACTTCTTCATCGCCCTCCAAAAAAAGATAATCCTGCTCAAGTAGTTTCCTCCGCGCCATTCATCCCTACCTCCCTATTTCGCACTCGCGAGCTAGATTCTACAGCAACAAAATTGAATCATAGTCATGGACGCCAAGACCGTCTCCTCTGGTAAGTTGGATGTGGCAGGGGAAAAAAAGAAAAACGTCATCGGGGACTTGTCGCTGACTGATTGTGCGTGGATTTTGCAGTGCAGAGCTCGGCGCAGGGTGCTTCCGCCACGGGGTCTGACAACGTTGCGAAACCAAAGGTGAGAGGACATTGAGGCCTGGACATACACCTTCATCTGCCGACATCCTAAACACCATCTTCCACGCTGCCGATAATGAGTCATGGCGTATCGCTGACGGCCCTGAATAGCCATGCTGTGTGTGCAAGGAGGAAAAGTCGAAGCGGGACGAGTGCATGCTGTTCTCGAAAGCATCCGATCCGGCCTCCGATTGCAAATCCTTTGTCGAGCAATATAGGAGCTGCATGGCCGGGTTTGGATTCAAAGTGTGATGGGTTGTTGCTGGACGACATCAAAGAGTGAAGCAAAAGAAATTGGCCGCTGCGGCCAGACAATGTAAAAACAACGACGTGTATAACGTGTATACTATCTGTCCATTAGACGAGTTTATTGGGGGCAAAAACGCTTGGTTCACTTCTCCTTCTCAACGACATTATTCTCGAACCGTTCCGACTTTGTGCCTCCATCCTTTCGCGCTGGTGGTTGATAGCACATGGTCGACTTTGTGATATGTGGCCCGGGGGAAAGAGCCTCCTCTTCAAAGAAAAAAAGAAAAATTCTGAGCCCGTGATGCACAAACCACTAGTGGAATGGAGTTCATCCTTTCCCACGACCCGGCATACCGCCCAAGGCTTCCAGCGATTGCTTCGCCTCGTCGCTCCTTCCTTCGAACCCTGCCAGCATCATCTCCTCCACTTCCTGCATCGCATTATGCACACCATTAACAACCTCCAGCATTTTTAACTCAATCGCCTTTCTCTGATCAACAAGATCCCTGACACTCTTCAAGTTCTGTGCCCGCCTTCCAGAACTGCTTGTACTCAGGCCGTCAGCATGAATCATCAGGTTTTATTTTACCATCAGCAGGATATTCTGACAACAGTAGACATATTTACAACCAGCAAATATATCGAGCAACAGTAGATATGAGACGGAAAACAACTCACCGCTCTCGACGCCTTTCTTTTTGGAAATCCATCGCTTGCTGGCGCACAGAGGCCAGCTCCTTCTCCGCCTCGACAACGATAGCTTTTGCCCGTTCATCACGCTCCTTCTTCAGCTATACGTTTGGGGGAAAAAAAAACCGAAAGAAGCAAGAAGGTGTTAGCCTTCTGATTTTTTTTTTTTTTTTTTCATTGAAAATCGCAACTAAAAAGCAAACCTCAAAGATCCGTTTTGGTGCCTCTATTGCTATCAGACTGGGGTCCGATTCGTCCTCGGACCGATTTTGGACGCGACGTCGAGCCATTGGGGAATCAATTTTTTGTAGCAATGTTGTTTCGAAGAGAGGATAAATGAGCAGGTGCTTTGGGGTTGTTGCCTTTTGCGCTACCAACAAACACAATCTTCACATACTACATGCCATCCCACTTAGTAAGAAATTTAAAGGTAAAAATAGAAAGAAGGTACATAGGTGGGCATTTGGTGATCAGCCAGGGAAATCTTAGTTTGGTCGTGCCAGCAGCTTAGGGTTTGGAAGGGAAAGAACGACGGACAGCAGTTGCCCCCTTACCCACCCAATTAACGGCAATAAAAAGTCCTTGGTACATGTAACTTGTTAGTTCAAGATTGTCAAATACGGGCTCGCAGATACATAAAAGACAATCGTTGGTATCACAATTTTTGCCGTTTTACTCTAATCCATAATTTTCCCCTTTAAAGTAGATAGTATCATACATTAACCCTACTCAAGGCTCTCCACTACCGCGTCAAGGCAATGTCGTCTATTCTCAAAATCATCTTCACCGTCTCGGCCGCCAGCTCAATGGCACTCGTGCTCACCAACAGCGGCTGCAGCACATTTTCTTTGGAAATGTTTGTGTTGACGCCGCCAGATTTAATGCTGACTCCCGCGTTCTTTTCCCCCATTTCGTGTCGGTGCCGCAGATCAGTCACCACCTTGATGCTGTTCAAGCCCGCATTCTCGGCCAATGTCGTAGGAACAACCTCCATGGCATCCGCAAAGGCTTTCCAGCAAATGGCCTCTGTGCCTGTCAGACTGCGAGCCTGCTTCGACAACTGGGCCGCAATCTCAATCTCAGCGGCGCCACCTCCAGCGATGAGAGCCTTCTTCTTCACCAGACAGCGCATAACGCAAAGGGCATCGTGCAGACTTCTCTCAGCTTCCTCCAGAATCAGAGAGTTGGCCCCCCTGACAACAACAGACACAGTCTTTCCTGAAGCCTTGGCACCAGTGACCTTGACCATTCGAGAGCCTGAAGACTCAGCTTCCTCAACCAGCTCGGCATAACCCAGCTTATCTTCAGTAAAAGAGTCGATATCAGCGACAGGCTTGCAACCCGTCGACTTGCATATAAACTCTACTTCGTCTCGTTCGATGTCCTTGATGGCTAGGATACCCAATTTCGCCAGGAAGTGCAGAGACAAATCGTTGACAGCATCGCGTAAGATTGATTTTTGGATGAGAAGGACATTGCACTTGGCCTTTTTGATCTTCTTTGCCATATTTAGCAGATAGAGACGTTCTTCCTTGACAATCTTGTCCATCTGTCGGTAGTCGTTGACTTGAATGGTGTTTTCCATCTATAGGGGAGTGAAAAAAAAAGAACGGGTCAGCATTTCACTGTAGAAAAACTGCTGGAATATGACAGGTCATCTTACATCAGGCTTGGGCGGACTGAGCTGGAATTGAATCAAACCGATGCGCGCCTTTTCCATGCGGATAGGACCTCCGGCGTTTTTTAGAACTGGCTGGTGCAGAACGAGGCCAGAGACAAGTTCGCTGTCTTCGATGGTACCTCCAACCTTCTTCACAATTCGTATGTTTCGTAAATCAACGTTGTCGGCCGTTTTGACATCGATGACCTTGGTCACGGCGTTGACGGCCATGGGGCCTAGCAGATTCGAGTATTGTGAAACAATCTTGGATGAGAGAGACGTGTTGGCGGCCTGCAAGAGAGCAGAGGTGTCGCTGAGAGTGATGGGTTGCGACATGTCATGCAAAACTTCAACGGCGGCGGCAGAAGCCCGCTGGAAGGCCTCTGAGATGACGGAGGGGTGAACACCCTTGGACAAGAGTCGATCTGCGGCACCAAGCAAGCTTCCGCAGATGACAACAACAGAGGTTGTGCCATCACCAGCTTCGACATCCTGTGCACCCGCCAGATTCACCAGCATCTTGGCGGTAGGATGCATAACCGACATGCTTTTCAACATGGTGTGTCCGTCGTTGGTAATGATGGTCTCTCCCTTTCCACTTCTGATCATCTTGTCCATGCCTCGCGGACCAAGCGACGTTCGAATAGCGTCGGCGACAGCTGAGTAGTATTAAATCAGTCACTTGGGTTTTTATTTTATCGCACTGCGGTGGGAGATATTTCGCACCTCGAGCAGCGACAATGTTGGACGATCGCACAGCCATGGGCTTCTCCTTATCCTAAGGGGGCATTGTCAGCGGGGTGATTTCTACCAAGCTTGCTTTAAGAGAGGCACCGCCTCCAAAGCTTTTCGTACCCTAAAAGTGGCATTTTGGGACTGCCCAGCAGAGACGGCCGGTGCTGACATGATGACGACAAATGCGAGCTGCCGGCGGCTTCGTCAAAGAGTGGTGGTTGACAGCAAGATGATTGCAGAAAGCGCTGGATCATCCTTTGAACTCGAGATATCCCACCTTCTGCCCTATTCTCCGCCATTGAGCGGTCTCCAGAAATTTTGGCGTTCGGGCCACAGATAATCCATGCTCCGACCGACCGCCTGCAGTATGGGGGCAGCTGTGCCAGCTGGGAAGCCTGGTATCAAGGCCCAACACGGGTTAGCGCGACATGTGCCTGTGCATGGGAGCTCAAGGCGGAACGACGATTACGGCATGCTTCTACCTTGAGCATTACCCATTACCCACGCCCACGCCCACGTCCAGACATCGACATCGCCACACCACGCACGAGGCTTCGATTCAGTTGTTCGTCGTCAAAACAACAACTTTTGCGCAGCTCAGCTTCAGCTTCAACGTCACCGCCGACCTCTTCCTTCTCAATCACCCACTTCCCGTCGGCAACGCGCCTAGAAGGCGGATCTCCATTATGGTAAGCTCCATGCCAGCCATGGTTTCCACAAAGGCAACCTAATCACTAAGTATCGATATCAGCCTTCCGCGACTGGCTCAAGCTGGGAGAAGTACCAGAAGAACTTTGCCGATGATGAGATAGAAGAGAAGAAGATTACCCCCCTCACAGATGAGTACGAGCAAAACCTTTTCACTCAAACTCTTGCGCCTCCAACTTGTCTGCTAAGTCCAATTCAAGAGATATCCAAGTTTTAAAGACCTACGGCGCCGCCCCCTATGGTGCTGCGCTCAAGAAACTAGAGAAGCAGATCAAAGAGAAGCAACAAAGTGTAGATGAAAAGATTGGCGTCAAGGTGTGTACTTGTATTATCGGAGACTTGGGGCAGCCAGTCAGCCAGCCTCGAATATGACTTCTTCTTACCATGCACAGGAATCCGACACTGGACTTGCACCTCCACATCTATGGGATATTGCTGCCGATCGCCAACGCATGTCCGAAGAGCAGCCCTTTCAAGTCGCACGATGTACCAAGATTATCGAAGATGATAAGGGTGACGAATCAAAAAAGAAATACGTCATCCATGTCAAGCAGATTGCCAAATTTGTCGTGCAGCTCGGAGAGCGCGTGAGTCCGACCGATATCGAGGAAGGCATGCGTGTTGGTGTCGACCGAAACAAGTATCAAATCATGTTGCCGTTGCCGCCAAAAATTGATGCCAGTGTTACCATGATGACAGTGGAGGAGAAGCCAGATGTCACATACGGCGACGTCGGAGGCTGCAAGGAACAAGTCGAGAAGCTAAGAGAAGTCGTCGAGATGCCGCTACTTTCTCCGGAACGCTTCGTCAATCTTGGTATTGACCCGCCCAAGGGTGCACTACTCTACGGACCCCCTGGTACTGGTAAAACTTTGTGCGCTCGCGCCGTGGCCAACAGAACAGATGCTACGTTTATCCGAGTTATTGGCAGCGAGCTGGTCCAAAAGTACGTTGGCGAAGGTGCTCGAATGGTCCGGGAGCTGTTTGAGATGGCACGAACCAAGAAGGCCTGCATCATCTTCTTTGACGAAATCGACGCCGTCGGCGGTGCCCGGTTTGACGATGGAGCCGGCGGTGATAACGAAGTCCAGAGAACCATGTTGGAGCTCATTACGCAGCTTGATGGGTTTGATGCGCGTGGTAACATCAAGGTCATGTTTGCCACCAACCGACCCTCTACCCTGGATCCAGCTCTAATGCGACCGGGCCGTATTGACCGAAAGATTGAGTTCTCGCTTCCCGATCTCGAGGGTCGAGCCAACATTCTCCGCATCCACGCCAAAAGCATGTCTGTCGAGCGAGATATTCGATGGGAGCTCATCTCTCGCTTGTGCCCCAACGCCACTGGCGCAGAACTAAGGAGTGTGTGTACCGAGGCAGGCATGTTTGCGATCCGAGCGAGAAGAAAGGTAGCCACCGAGAAGGACTTTTTGAGCGCAGTCGACAAGGTCATCAAGGGCAACCTCAAGTTCAACTCCACAGCGACGTACATGCAATATAACTAAAAAGAGCGAGGCTGTTTTTTTTTTTTTTTTTTTTTTTTTTTTTTTTTTTTTTTTTTTTTTTCACTTTTAGTGTGTATTTTACTTGAAAAAGCTTCCCGTGCATCAATATGGGCTAGAATGCAGAGCGGATGGTGAGCTCTCACGAGTTCCACAGATGGGACTCGCCGTCGAAAGAGCAAGACTTTTGTAAACAAGTCCCGATATCGTTATGCTCATCCACCCATACCGATGATTGCCCTGAAGAACAGCGCCATGTCTGATGTAGTGCGAGCGAACAAGCAACAAAGGGCTTAACAGACTACGACACGTGCTATGTCTTATGGGAACATTACATTCCCACCACGTCAGACATTACTGTAGTAGCAAATGAAATTTGTGAACTTTTTTTTTTGTATTGTCTCTCTTTTTTTTTTTTTTTTTTGGTGAACAATATGCATGTTACAAAGGCCCAGGATGCCCCTTCTTAGCGGGTATTTCGACAGACAAAAGAAGCAGAAAAATGATTGAAAAAAAAAAACTTAAAAAAAGAGAGGACAGAAAGAGAAATAGAATAGAAGCACAAAGACCGAGCTTCGCACGTGTCACGGCGCGGGACTCTTTGTTGCCCACGGTCTACATGAGGCTGAAGAAAATGAAGGGGAAGCGAGGATTCATGACGAACGGTTTATGTGTACGGGGAAATTTAATTTAAGGATGGTGAGCCGCAAGGTACTTGAAGAGGGGGGAAATACATTCTTTATAAAAAAAGGGAAGGGAAGGGAAAACGTAAATATGCCATAATGTATTCAGCTCGAGTGGAAAGAGAAGAGGGCAAAGAGTTTCATGTTAAGGTCATAAGTCATTACATTTTATGCGGGTGCACCCGTTAAGCATTGGGCCCGATCGGTCTGTCTGGGTTGTTGGTTGCATCAATGTCCTGAGAGAGAGTGAGTGCACTGCAGATTCTCCCATACAAGTACCGCCGGTGTGCTCTGTGCCACGACGCGTTTCAGGGAGCACAATTGAGTCCGGTGTCATGCTCAATGCTACAATTACATGCCAATGACATGTCAAATGGCCTGCCTGCAGATGGACGGCTCTGGGCCGACTATAACAAACCAACAAATCACACACATCCTTTCAAACAAATCGCTTTCTACTCCACGAGGAATATAGCCCTGTTTGATATACAAGAATCACGCACCCATCATGCATGCATGACTGGACGCAACCGCCAACCTTGATAGCTACGACAAAGGGAAAGGTATTGAAATTGGCTCATCTGATTTACACTCTACCATCCGTCTTTCCTCCATTTAATAAAAAAAAAACACACAACAACCTAACATTTCCTCGCTTCTACCCGCCTCCACCGACAAAGGAGCTTCTCTAAAGGGGGGGAGACTAGTATACACACACATGATGCGCAGTTGGAGCACTGCTTAGCGACGAACCTTGACATCCGCCGGGGGGTCATAGGAAAGCTTTCTCGACTTCAGCCATGCCCACTTGTATCGCTTCACCCAAACACTGATGGCCCATAGAGTCGAGGTAACAATAAGAACTTTCAGACCCATCTTCTTGCGATCGTCCATTTCGGGCTCGGCCGCCCAGTTCAGAAACTCGACGACGTCCTTGGCCATCTGCGACGTGGAGGCAGGAGTTCCGTCTTCGTACTCGACGAGTCCGTCATACAGAACACGGGCCATACCAATACCAGTTCCGGGGAAATAGGGGTTGAAGTTCATGCCAGGAGCAACCTGCGCCCCAGCAGGGGGCTCTTCGGGGTATCCAGTCAACAAGCTGAAGATGTAATCGCAACCGCCGTGGCGTCCCTTGACAATCAAGCTCAGATCCGGAGGAAGAGCACCGTTGTTGGCAGCTCGGGAAGCCTCTTCGTTCTTGTAGGGATCGGGAAGATAATCGGCCAGCTTTCCAGGTCGCATATGAATCTCGCCCTGATCGTCGGGCTCACCAGGATATTCGTTCTCTTCGGCAAGAGCCTTGGCCTCATCGACGGTCAAGACCGCGCCGACCAGTGCTCGATAGGGGATTCGGCTCAGGGAGTGGCATGAGGCACAAACCTCACGGTAGACCTGGAAACCACGGCGAAGGCTGTGCGGGCATCGTCAGAAACAGAGGCAAAGGCGCGCGCAACAGAACTTTTATCGAACTTTCACCCTCCCAAAAGAAAAATTTGGTGTTGTTTTGGTTTTTTTTTTTTTTTTTTTTTTTTTTTTGCTTCGATATATGTTTAGAAGCGTGTGCCGAGGGAGTCGAGAACTTACGCCTGGTGATCGAAAGTCTTCAGCCATTTCTGGTGGACCCATGGGTAGGCTGTCGGATGCAGACTAATGTTCCAAGTCAGCAAAAGGTACGGAGCCAGTTGATTCTTTCCGCAGAGTCGTATAGGAGAGAAGAGGCCAGGAGTTTATGAGAGTCCTTGCCCTTTCAGACGTACCCTTCCTCAGCAGGGCTGGCAGCAGAGACCACAGGGCCATAGAGATGGTAGTACCATGCCATGGAGCCGGCGGCAATGGTGGTCGAGGCGATGGCCGCCAAGTTCAATCGGGCAGGGGAAGCTTCCCCGGCAGAACCCGAGCTCGTAGACGCGGCGCGCTAGAAACCAGGACAAAATACCATCAGCATCGTATATTTTGGTGTGATTGATAGACGGTTAATTCGGTTGACGTGACGCCATGACGTTGGTCTGGGGTACTGGCTGATGCATTCCTCGGTATTCACGGAAATGGGGGGGGTCCCGAGGAGAGAACAGAGGAGAAAAGTCGGGCCAGAAATATGAGGCCATCATACCTTGGAAACATTGTTGACGCCACTTCGGAGCCCATTGAGGGTGCGCGTCGAGCGCAAGCAAGTCCTTGCCAGCATGATTGGCGAGCTATACCGTGGCCGTGGAGGGAGCCGTGACGAGGGGTGTGACGGCGATGGTCAAATCGATTTCGAAGACGGAGGTTCGAAAAGGCTCAGCAGGAGAGGTCATACCCATTGAGAAAATCCAGAGTTCCGAAATGGGCCGACGCTGATTGGCTCGAGTCACGTGTAGCATGAGCCTCCCAAGCAGCACTGTACATACAGATGTATGTAGACTACCTACTGTGTAAAGTACCTAGTCCCCCTCCTCTGTTGATGGCCAGTCCGCCACTGCGCTTGCCAGGTGGCACCAGTCCCGACAGAACAATATAGCCGAGTGCCTCCAGGTGTGGCGCACCAGATCCCCGACCGCCTCGGCCGTCCACGCCCAAGCTTCCCACCGCCTCCTTTCTCCGTTTGTGACGGTTTGCCTCTTCCGTACGCACCGTGGGAGCAAGTTGTGGCGAAACGGGGGCGGAGGGGAAATTGCATGAGGGCTAGCGCCAACCATCTCTTCATGACAGAATCACAGACCCAAGACGGAGCGAGTGCATAGCGCATTCATTGCATTAGGCAAGCGGCCTGGTGAGTCAAGGCGCCTCTTGTCCTGTGTTGCCCCGCCCCCACCAGGACAGGAGGTACAATTTGCGTGCATGCATGTGTGTGTGTGTCGACAAATTACAAACTAGAACAAACAAATTACCATCACAGCGCTTTCTTCTGCCGCTCCCACCCAGGCTAACTGAATTCTTTCTTTATTTCTTTCTTTTCTCTTCTTTTTCCCTTCATTATTTGCGCCGTCGAAAAGCCGTCTCTTTGTGGTGACAAAACATTTTTCATTAATTTCAAAAACAACATATCCCATGATGGCTAGCTCAACCAAGCTCTTCACCCTCGAGGGCAAGGGCCTCAAGCTCGACTCGGCCGCCGACGTCGAAGCCCATATCCAGGATCTCCGCGCCAACGACGACGTCGAGGAAGTGAGGCTTCTGGGCAACACTCTGGGAGTCGAGGCATGCAAGGTGCTCGGTGAAGTTTTGGCCACCAAGAAAAACCTCCAGGTATGTATACTCCCCTTTTTCGGACGTGAGGGAATGAACAGAGGAGGAGGGCATGGTTGAGACGAAAACAAGTACAAAAAGAGGTGGGGGGGAAGAGAGAGACGAGGGAAGGGAGGAAGAGAGAGAGAGAGAGAGAGAGAATAAAAGAAATGTCAAAAACGTGCGCAAAGAGGCGTTGCGTGAGCACATAAAACAGCACTGACACTGGACACCGACACACAAAAAAAAAACAGGTTGCCAACTTTGCCGACATCTTTACCGGCCGACTCCTGTCCGAAATCCCGGAAGCACTGTCTTCGCTGCTGACATCCGTCTTGAACCACCCAAACCTCCATACCATCAATCTGAACGACAATGCCTTTGGTCTCAACACACAGGCGCCGCTGGTGGCGTTCCTGTCCGCCCACGTGCCTCTCCAGCATCTATATCTCAACAACAACGGCCTCGGCCCCCATGCCGGTATCCTAGTGGCCGATGCGCTGTCGGAACTTCACGCCAAGAAGGAGGCCGCGCGCAAAGAAGGGAAGCAGGTGCCTGATCTCGAGACCGTGATATGCGGCCGAAATCGACTGGAAAACGGCAGCATGACCGCCTGGGCCAAGACGTATACCCTGCACAACAAAATCAAGGTCATCAAGATGGTGCAGAACGGGATCCGCCAGGAGGGCATCTCGCACCTGATCAGCGAGGGCTTGAACACAGCCAATGAGCTCGAGATTCTGGATCTGCAGGACAACACCTTTACCCTCATGGGCGGCAAGGCGCTCGCCCAGGTGGTGACGAGCTGGACCCTCGTCCGCGAGCTGGGCATTGGTGATTCTCTGCTCAGCGCCAAGGGCGCCGTCCTCCTCGCCGACTCCCTCTCCAAGGGCAAGAACCAAAAGCTCGAAACCCTGCGCTTGCAGTTCAATGACATTACCGCTCCCGGCGTGAAGAAGCTCGCCAGCGCTGCCAAGGATTCCCTCCCCGCTCTGAAGCGTATCGAGCTGAACGGCAATAAATTCACCGAGGATGACGAGTCCATTCTTGCGCTGCAAGAACTTCTTCACCAGCGCAAGGAGAAGAGCGCCGGGGATGAGTCTCACCAAGATGAATGGGGCGTGGACAGTCTGAGCGACCTCGAAGAACTCAGCTCCGACGAGGAAGAAGAAGAAGAGGAGGAGGAGGAGGAGGAAAAAGAAGAAGAAGCAGTCACAGTGGAGGAACGCGCCGAAAAATTAGTCAAAGAGGCAGAAGAGGCGCAGGAAGAGCCCGTCGTGCAGCTCCAGGACAAGGATGTGGATGTTCTTGCTGCAAAGCTCGCCAAGATGTCAACTTGATGTCGCCTTTTGTGTTTTGACATTATTCCCGGGTCTGTAAGAATGACTGTTTTTTTTTTTTTGTTTCTTTTACACTTGCATATACCTAAGACTATATATATACATGGGGGTGTGATAGCGTGCAATTTCAGTGGCCTGTTCCTAGCGACGTATATTTGCAGAGCGTGCGTGCGTGACTAGAGAAGAAACGAAGAAAAAGACAACAGAGAGGAGAGGAGAAAGAAATCAAAGAAGAGAGAAGAATAAAAAAAAAGAAAAAGAAAAAGAAGAATAAGATATTTCTCGGTAGGTGCCGGTGTTGGTACGGAATGCGCGTGCTGCTCCTGCTTGCACGTTTGTTGGCCCCCTCTTTTTGCATTCGTAGCAGAATTTGAATTAAAAAAAAAAGAGAGAGAAGGGGAAAGAAAAAACAAGGACAAGAAAAAAAGAAAGAATACAAAGTGCCCACATTATCAATGCATCGTCTATTCATAAAATAAAAGACAGCCTGGCTGTGGATGCCGCCTGTAAGCACGTCTACATGTCCATGGCATCCGTTTCCATAACGGCTGCCCCGTACTGAGACGCCATCTCCAGTTGCAGCAGCTGCTGCTCTGACTGACAGGAACCCCTGTAGACAGGATCGGTGGCCCTGGAATGATGACAGCCTCCTATGGCAGAGCCAAAATGACTGTAGACGTCCCTCGACTTGTTTTGGCTGGACTGTCGCTCGTGCTCCCTCCGCATCAGTTCCTCATAGCCAGAAGTCATGTACGGCTCGCTCTGGGGCATCTCATTCTGCTGAGTCCATTGCCCGCCAGGTGCTTGCACCGGGGTGCCATCCAGGCTCATCGTGGGATTCTGGTGCCTTTCATATCGCAAACGTGCCATTTGCTCTTCTTGGTCCACGGAGGAGCTGCTCCAGGCCAGAGAGGGAATCTCCTCGGCTTTGTTTGGCGGGCATATGCTCCATAGATCCAGCAGTCGGAGTTTCTGCGCGTCATCGGCAATTCGAAAGAGTTGCAGCTGTGATGGGGTCAGGACTGCCGGGTCCAGGCCGTGGTTGCGAAGAATATCCTCGACGGAAGAAAGGACCGTCAGGGGAGGCTCGGAGGAGCGTCGCTGGGTTTGTGTTTGCACTTGCTGCACTTGCTGGAGTGGCGGCTGAGCAGAAGACTTGGCAACGTGGGCAGAATGGTTGTAATGCTGGGACACCGAGTAGACGATGGGCTGAGAAGCCGGTGCGGCGAAAGGGAGGACAGGCTCTTGCTTGTGAATCTCCTTGGCGTGGGACACATGAGAATCAGGGTTGAAGGTCATGTTGCGGGAAAAGAGGTAAGTGAGGTCATCTTGGACCTGCTGAAAATTGTATTGCATGCCGGCGTGGACGGTAACCATGGTCTATCAAAGTATTTGCTTTCAGTCACTGTCGTTTATGTCTGTTGCGTGGAGATTGGGGGGAGGATGCGGCCAGCTGATGCGCAACTCGGCCGGCTTTGGAGTAATACAACATACCTCGGTCATTTTGACAGAATTAGAGGTTTTTTTTGTCTTTTGACTTTGGCTGACTTTGGCTTTGTTTCAGTGTGTATCGTATTTTCGTTGGTTGATTTTCGTAGCAACAAGTCAGCTCTGAATCTCTCTGTTGTGGTTTTTGTTTCTCGACCACAGACTCGGTTGGGTCGTGATGCGGTTGGGTATCAAGAGAAGACGGAAAGACGGGGGGGGAATTTGTGCGTCAACGGGACTTGTTCTGTTTCGTGTTTCGGGCGGTCACCAGTGAGCTAAAGCAAGAGGTAAATCAAGTATTTTTTTATTTCCACTAAGCTACGCGGGGCGGGTAAAGATCAGACGGATGGCGAAAGCAAAGGATGATGGAAATATGAAATTGAAATCGGATCCTTTTAAAGAGGGTTTGAAACCGCCAGGCCAGACGACCAGAGCAGACCGCCCCCCACTAGCTCGGTGCTGCCGATTTCAGCGCTGACTGCCGCCGCAGCGTCCCTCCTGACGGCCCTATCGGCGCTGTTGGAGCCGCTGAGTGGTGAGCCGGCGGGTGACCGGTCGGTGGGTGACTCGTGAGCTGTGGTCGACTGCAAAAGCGGCCAGCCAAGCGACGTGCATTTTCTTTCCACCATCACCATCAACCCCAATCAACCCAGTCCACCGATCATGACGACGTCAAGAAGAGGTAAGCGGCTTGGTCCAGAAGCACGCCAGACACGCGTCTCTGTGTGCAAATGTGCGCAAATGTGTGCCAATGTGTGCAGACTCTTGAAATGGTGTGTCCTGACTCCTCCTCCTCGTCTCTTTGTTGGGCACCGAAGGAAGGTGCGCTTGGAGGAGCAGCGTGGGGCTCCCTGGTGACGTCGACCCCGCGACCCCTCAACCCCTCATCCCCTCATCCCCTCATCCCCTCCGTCGCCTCGATTCGTCTGCCTTCCACCGCGCCACGACTCACGACGTCGTTTCCAGCACACCATTTGTTTGGCGGAACCGACGGCGCCGTGGTCTCTACCAAGTCAACAAGTACTGCTGGCTCCTTCGATCCATGGCTTTTGACGACCCGGCGACTCAGGATAGTGCCTGCATCACGATTCTAGAACGCCGGCCCTTCACCGCTTCCTCGCAGGGTCCCCCGAGACTTGTATCAGCCAACATGTTTAGCAGATCTAGAGCCCATCTTTCGTCTATCGTCGCTTTGAGCGAGTGGCATGACATGTGTGATTTTGCCCAAGCAGCCCCCAAAAGCCACCGTTTTGGCTGTTTCAGAGCATGCATCGCAAATGACCAAGCAAGTGGCCCAGACAGGCAGGCCAGTCTTGTACGGGTCGGCATACTGCGTCTAGAAAAGGTCACCGTCCCAACTTCCTTGTACCTGGTGCCGGTACCTCCCCCCGGCGTGCCATGCCCGGAGATCCGGATCCGATCGGGTCGGCCACCGCCCCACCGGGTCGCTGGACTCAGCCACATGGCCTTGCAGCCACAACATTTTCAACTTCATGTGTGGCTGTGCCCATCGTAGAGACACTCGTTGACACCTCAGGCACCCACGCCACTCGGCAGCCAAAGCAGGCAAGCAACCAGACTGCTTGCTATGCACGTAGGTACGCAGCTCTAGGCTGCCTGCTTCTCGATGCATCCCTGGTGAAGCTCCAAGCCCGTCATCGCACCTCGTCAGACCTCCCCCCTCGCCCCCAGCTTCTCGCCATTCACCGCGCAACGCTCTTTTCCTCCTCAATCAATCGCGATTTGAGAAGACGTAAAAAAAAGAAAAGGGGAAAAAGCGCTTCAGAGGCCAACGTCCATCATGGTGAGATGACAGCCTGCATCATATCCCCTTCAAAACGGCCACGCCAAAAGAGCTCCCTTGTCTGGAAAGCTAGCTAACCAGAGCGGGAAACCCTACGCCAATGCAGACATCGATAGGCACGGGCTACGATCTTCTCAACTCCATCTTCTCACCAGATGGACGAAATTTCCAGGTGGAATACGCAGTCAAGGCCGTGGAGAATGGCGGCACGTCGATTGGCATTCGATGCAAGGACGGTGTCGTCCTGGCGGTCGAGAAGGTGGTGTCATCAAAACTGCTAAAGGCCGGCGCAAACAAGCGAATTGCCACAGTTGATAGTCATGTCGGAGTGGTACGTTTTTAATTTCTTTATTTCGACTTTTTACTTTTTTTTCCCTGCTCATCTTTGCACACCTCGGACTCAACGTTTTGGCCAACCCTGTACGTCCATCTGTAGGTCTACTCAGGAATGGTCCCCGATGGACGTCACTTTGTCGAACGAGCCCGCGACGAGTCCCAGAGCTGGCGCCAGAATTTCAAAACCCCCATCCCCACCTCCGATCTAGCCTCCAGAATGGGCGGCTACCTGCAGGCGTACACCATGTACGGCTCCGTGCGCCCCTTTGGCATCACCGCCATTGTAGGCGGCGTCGACACATCCGAGGAGTTTCCCGTGGACGGAGAAGTGGGCTCAGGCCCCAGCTGCGGCGCCGGAGGTAAAGAGCCCGGGAAGAAGCACGGCGGTCCCTTCCTCTACATGATTGAGCCCAGCGGTCTGTACTGGGGCTACTACGGTGCCGCGACTGGCAAGGGTCGCCAGGCTGCCAAGGCGGAGCTGGAGAAGCTGGATCTGCAGTCCGGGACCATGACGCTGCAGGAGGCGGTCAAGCAGGCAGCGAGAATCATATACGTGGCCCAAAAGGACAACAAGGACAAGGACTTTGAGCTGGAGATGACGTGGATCAGTGGCGTGGACGGACCGACCAAGGGCCGTCACATGGAGGTGCCGCAGGAGCTGAGGGAGGAGGCCGAGAGATTAGCAAAGGCCGAGGATGATTCAGACGACGACGACGAGAATGACAAGAAGGACGAGGACAAGATGGAGGAGTGAAAGTGGACCACCAACGAAAGTGGCAACAACAGAGAGAGGGTGTGGACGGCGGCAAGCTCTCAAAAACAGCACATGCGTGGGGGTGGGAGCACACATGTACCATCATGACAAATGGCAGCTTCATAGAGTATAATGATGCTTTGATAAGTTTTTTTTTTCCTTCTTCTTCTCCTTTTTGGTGTTTTGCATCCACACATGGCCAGTTGCCATGCAGTCCATGACTGTACAACCCCCAGCTAGACACATGACGTCCCCGTTCCAAACACGCCCTCTGCCCAGAACCCAGACTGCAACGGCCAGCTGATGTATAGCACACTTGTCCTGACATTCCATACAAGTACGGCGATGGCAGTAATACGTCCGCAGCAGGAGGGCTCATAAAATGTGTGTACGTGGGTGATATAAATACATATTATATACCTGTGCGTGTGGCGCATGTATATATATTGTACATGTGTATCGGTTTGTATGTACACACACACACACACACACACACACACACATATGTATATATATATATATATATTGCACACCACAACACAAGTCAAATATACCTCCCCAGATAGCGCACAACAGACAGGTATGAGGCAGGCACGTGGCGCCATGTCCAGTCATTCTGGACTTGGACTGCATTTACGCAGCTCAGCTGGGCGGGCGTCTTGCCAGCTCGGGCTACTGTTATGGAATTTGACAAGAAAAAAGTATAGTTTTTTTTTTTTAAAAAAAAAAGGAAATAAAAGGAAAATCCCGCTTGGAAATTCATTTTGATGAATTTAAAAAAGATGTTTATAAAACAATGTCTATATATGTATATATATACATGTATATGTTGGCATCACACTGTACATACACATTCACAGACAGAGAGAGGGGGGGGGAAGACAGAGGGACAGAAAAATGTAAAGAACACACAAGCACAACCAGGTGGTCAAATATATATATGTGTGTGTGTATGTGTGGTTCAAGTTGTCCTTTCTTGAGGTCTGCGTGGAGTCCTTGGAGTCCTCCCTATGAATGGTAGACTCGAGCGGGACCATAGCACATGGATTGGAGATCCATTTGTTCAACACCGCGTGTAGTACACATTTGTTCGTCGTTTATCTTCTTCTTACGTCACGTTTACTACCTAGGTAGACACACTCCTGGTCCTTTCTTTACTTTTCTTTACTTTATCTATGAGACGTCTCTTTCTCTTTTTTGATAAAATATATACATACATACATCCATACTACATGGGCAAATAGTACAAAACACGGTACATTCAGCAACGCTACCTTCCATTCCGCATGCTAAGCGCCCATTCATGCCATTCCTTGAAAAAGCAGCTGTGCATCCTGGCCCGGTTCAGCACCCACGCCGACTCTGTCTGGGCGTACACGCCCGCAATCTGCTCTATCGACTCCCGTTGCTGTCGAAACAGGGCTGCCGCGACGATGAGGCTCGCTGCGCTGGCGGCCTTGGCGTAGGCCTGGGCGTCGTCTCTGCCGGCTTCGTCATGGCACGCCCGCAGGAGGGTTAGCAGCTGGGCCTCGTTTAATGATGTTGTTGTTGTTGTTGCTGCTGCTGCTGCTGTGGCCGACGCTCGAGTCTTTTTGATCGCCTTGCGGAGATTCAGAATAACTTCGTGGGCTCTGTTGGCGAGGGCCTTTGTGGACGTCGTGCGCATGAGATTGAGTAGGGGCAGCAGTGTCGAAAACGTGAGAGGGTGGAGGGGTTCGTTCTTGACGTAGATGTCGAGGAGATCCAGGACGCGGTGCTTGAAGTTGACGACGGATTGCTTGGCGTCCTTTTTCTGCTTCTTGGTGTCCGTCTTGTTGGCCTTGATGCGCGGCGCGATGGCGGCGGAGAGCTGTTGGTCGAGCGCAAACATTTGGGCGTCGGACATGTCGCCTTCGTCGTCGGATGATTCTGCGTCGGCATCTTTGTCCAGCCGGTGGCTCTTGAGGATTTTCCCGAGAATGTTGTCTAGCTCTTCTGGGTTGTCCCATTCTCCGTCTTGGTTGAGTTTCCTTTTACCCGCCTCGCTGTTGCCATTGTCATTGCCAGAATCTTGAGCATCTTGATCCTCGGATTTTTCATCGTCATCTCCACTATCTTCATCTCCGTCATCTTCATCTTCATCTTGTTCCTCACTGACATCATCATCGCCCTTCACATCAACAAACTCCAAGTCTGAGTCAATTTCAAAGTCGGAAGCATCCTCAACGTCAATCACATCATCATCATCTTCTTCTTCTTCCTCTCCTTCAGACGCATCACTCTCAATCTCCATTGCATCATCTTCGGTATTGAAAAGCTCTCTTTGGCCCTTGGTGCTTTCGTCCGAGCCGAGCGGCCCCGTCAAAAGTTCCATGCTTTGCTCGGACATTTGGCTGGTAAAGACACCAAACACTTGCTGTGAAACCTGTCTCATCAACGACGACGGACGAGCGACCATGGAGAGAAGGATCTCGATCAGGAGCTCTGATCCTCCTTGGGTGTTACCCTCGTCAGTCGCATTTTTTGACATGAGTTTGTCGTAGCACTGAGACAGGTCATCCAAAACGTCCATCGCATCCGGATCTTCGTTGTAAAGTTGAAAGATGGATATGGCATGAAGCATTGCCAGGCCTTGCGCAGCATCAGTTCGACTCTTCAGGAGTGTCCGCATACGACTGAGTGCTTCGTCTTTAGCTTTCTTGATCTCGGCTGTCATGGTCATCGCACTGGAATCTATCGATGCGACTGCCTTGCAAAATACAGAAAAGTCAGTGCTGGCACGAGCGAGCTTCGCGAGAGATGTTTCGAGACGGGATCGACACATTTCTCTGATCTGGTCAGTCAACGCGTCTTTCGGAATCTCGGCCGGTTGGCCATATGCCACGCTTGTAAGCTCCTGGAGACTCTTGGCAAAAGAACCTGTCGCTGCTCTCGATTCCACCGCACTCTTGCTTTTCTGACCCTTCCCCCCCGCCGATATGTCCGCTTTCTCCTCGTCCCTTGCGGGAACCGAAGAGGCAAATGCATTCAGAATTTTTGCCAAGTAATCAGAGTAAGCTCTCACAGTTGCCTGGGCCTCCACAACCTCTTGTTTCTTCATGAGCTTGATGGGGCGTTTGACGACAGCCAGAACAGATTCGACATTGTGCTCGTTTATACTCTGCATGATTTTGTCCACAGTCTTGCTGCTTGATCTCTGGTCAAAGGCATACGCTCCGTTCTTGCCGAGGAGGTTGGCGAGAATGGGCGCCAGGGCGTCGGGATGTGACAATACCACTTCTTCAATTGCTTTCAGTGCCTTGGTTGCAGCGCGGTTCAAATAACGATCTTCTTTCGCAGCTTGATTCAGCAAGCACGACATGAAATTTCGGCTGAATAGAGCTTCCAGTTTTGAAGGTGTTTGTGCAAAGCCCCTTAGCATCTTCTCGAATACCATGAAGCCTTTAAATTTTTGCCCGTCCGTTGCTTGCTTCGAAAATAGTCCATCTGCGCGCAAATTAGTGGCTGTTTCGTTTCTTTCCCTTGTAAAATCCTCTACTTCAAACAAGCTCGTTCGACAAGACACGTACCATCCACAACTCGACACCAGAATTGATCAAAATCCTCTTCTTTTGAATCGTTTTTGGCACTCAGAAACCGCGCCAAGATGAGGTCCCAGACAAAATGCAACTGAGCACTCCAGGAAGCTTGCTTGGCGCCGTTTTGCTTCTCTTTTGGGTCCTTGGCTGCATCTTTGAAGCTTTCTTTCAAAACGGCAGCAAGGTCTCCAAGAGATTTGTTAGACAATGGATTTTTCCATGGCGGGATTTTGAGTCCTGGGTATCGATTCAATGTCACGATCCATGCAGCCACTCCTTCTGGTGTCTGGGCCATGCCGGCTCCCGCAACCTTGACCAATGTTGCTTTCGCAACGTCTTCTGTCATTTGCTCCAGTGCCTGAACGAGAATCCAGCCGCATTGAGGTCTCAGCCAAATCTTCTTGAGGCCGAGCTTCAGCAACATGTCGAGAACTGCGTTCCATCTGGAAACGTCTTTGAATAGTGTCTTGGACTTAACAAAGCACTCGAGCCCAAAGACCTGACCAAGATGGTGATCCCGCTCTTCTTGTCCGGAGACGTTGCCCACGGACTTTGTCTTATCGGCGAGAAGGCCAATCACCTTGTCGAATGTGAGCCCAGTGTACTTGGTTTTGGCTAGTTCGCCATCGCCGAATAGTTGCGACAGTATTTCCGTGATGACGAGACTGAAACCTAAGCGGGATCCTTCGCGGCCGCTTGCTAGACCTCGAAATAGTCGACGGCTGAGATGTCGTTCCAGGATTACCTCTGGCGCACCGTCCCCTTCTAGGAGGCTCGAGACTATACATTCTGCCGCATCGTTCCTGACTTCTTCGACCACGCTACCTAGCAATTCGTACAGGTGGGCCTCTCGTTTTCGGTCGTCGCCTGTCGGTGTCTCGGCAAATGATTTGACTTCGAGCCTCGGAGTTTCGTTTGACGAGAGATCGATTGGCAGCATCTCTTTCTTGGGTTTCTTGGAGCCATTGGCTCCAGAACCTGGACCGCCATCTTTTCCGCCTCGCTTTCGTTTGCCTGCCATTTTTGTTTGCCTTTTTTAAACAAAACGAGAAGAATATTAAAAATGGCAAGTTGCCGTATCAGAAGGAGAATGTACTGTATGGTCACGTCTCGCCGACCATCGTCCATGCCCTTTTTTCGCGACGATGATGAAATTCTTCAGAATAATTATTTGTGCCGCGGTCCACCGCCCAGGGGGCCCCACCCATGCTGCCATCGTCTCAAACATCCAGACCCCGCTTCTGTCTGAAACTACCCTGAATCACTTTTTCTTGCGTCGACAATTTTGTAGATATCATACCATTGATGAAGTGAGATAGATACCCACGACATATCGGCATCCTGGTTCTTCGCATGGCCCTGTTTCTTCAGGCCAGCACATCCTTCATCTGGGGCTCATCACAGCCCTTTCCCAATCATGGAGAAGCAAATGTCATTACGAATGCACCATGAACATGTGGAACCACGTATCTCGTCTGGATATTCGTATAAATGGAGTCGAAGTCGAATGACCCAAGACGAAAAAGCGTCAACCGTCACGAATACGTACGGTACAGATGCGGTTGGAAGGAGCAACACGTCAGGAATCCACCACTGTTGCATCCGCTGCGAGAGCAACTTGATCCGGCCAAGCAGGGTAAGGGCTGGGCGGCAGTTTCAAATGCAACAGGGACAGTTTAGAAGACGATATATGATATGTATGTATAGTCATCCATCTCATGCCCGCAACCCCCGGGATTCTTGTCCTGCCAACCGTCCGAAAAGCGTCATGTGCAGAAAAAGAAACGCCATGCCAACCTAAAACAAAAGCAAAAAGCTGTCCAGTGTGTCGCCGAAGTCGTCGCCGAGGAGCAGCTGGCAGCTGGTTTCCCCTCTTTTACACAAACATAGAACGTAACACACACACTCACACACGCACAAATTCACAATGCAGCCAACCACACCGCTCGCCGCCCGGCTGCCAGCTGCCAGCTGCCAAGGACAAGGCAAGACAAAAGAATGGGTCCAAGATGCAAGACTGACTGAGATGGCACACCGCGGCACGTGATCTCGCGGTTGCTCCAGGGAGCTGCCAGGTTTGTCGGGCGGGGTTGAGACGCGGTTCCACCATTTGTTTACTTTGTGTACGCGACTGGATCTAAGACTGAACAAACAAAGCAAACGAAAAAGAAAAAAAAAAGAGGAAAGGGAGGAGAAATAAGGGAGAGGAAAAAAAAAAAGAGGTAGATCTATGCCGCCTCAACTGTTTCAAAGATGAAGCCATCGACTTAGCCTGTGTCAGCTTATTTACAAGGGACAGGATGCACCCGAGGCTTTTTTTTTTCTCGTCTTTTTTTTCGCAATTCACAATTGACGGCGGCACAGCCCTTCTCGCTCGGCTGGGACTCGGGAGGCACACCACCAACATTGTAGCACGTCTGCAACTATGAAAGCGGGGTTCAGAGGCGGAACCTGGACATGCATGGATGGAACATGCAGCCTACACAGTGCCGTTTTACAATTCCGCAAAGTTGACAGGATTCACGGCCAGTCGAGCTGAGCGGTGGTCCCTTTCCTGACTTGACTCCCTGGTAAGTTGTCTCCGCATCGCCAATCATGGCTGGGCGGATTACTCGAGCACCTTGTTCGTTTTGTGCCGACGGCCTTTTTCCTATTCGATGTGCGGGCGAGAGGGGGCTCAGGCAGCATCAGCACCCAAGCCAACCTCGGGAGGTCAATCCCGCAACAATAATAATAGCATTTTTTTTTTTTTAAAATAAAAAGAGCTGCAATTGATTTTCGAAGGCGTTGCCAGATCCCACAGGAGGAGCTACTATCCCGCACAAAACACGGCAGGATTGATTCCTCGCGCAGGAAAGAAAAACATAAAAAAAAAGATAAAATAAACAAAAAAGAAAAAAGAAAAGCGCGTTGTGTGAGAGAAAAGATCGTGAAAACAAAAGTCCTAATTCATCAGCGATTATGACGCGCCGGCCTTCTGGCATGCATTGCTATCGACATTTCTAGCGCAATGCCATGATACATTGTCCTTATTTTCCCCTTGTTTTGTGTTGTGTTGCGCGAAGCGAAGCGATGCGGAAGCGAATAAACAACAACAATAACAATCGATCTCGAGCCAAAGACCAAGATCGACGTTCGGTTCGTGCGTGATTCGCGACAAGCGAAGGTCTGGCGCTGGTAGCGCCCGTAATTCTCTTACATTGTGCTTGTTGCAGTGGCGATCGCTCCGACTGTTCCGCCAACTCGGCGCTATCTCGTGGAATAGGGACTAAAACTAACAAAAAAGAAAAATAGAGGGAGAGAGAGATAGCAGGCGAAGGAGAAGAAAAACGAGCCGAAGCCCTTTAAGAAAGGAAGCTAGCATAAGCGTGTTCAACAAGCGGGCATGACGTTGAAAAGTAGTCCCCATCATCGGGAACGGGGGTGTACCATCGACGATGTATCGTGATCTCTCGATTTGAACCCTGGCAGTAGAACCGTCATCGCATGACTGCCATCCCCCCCCCCAGATTGGCCTTGGGTTGGGGAAAAGAAAAAAAGCTCCCCCGTCTCCTAAAACAAAGCAGCCTAAGCCTAGCCCTTCGGTTGATTTTCTAGAAAGAAAAAACTGGACGGGGATTTTTTTTCCCCTTTTCGATTGGGCATTGCGATGGGCTTTTTTTTTTGGCGATGGGGCCCGGATTTCGCGATCGCTTGGGTCTGCACTCGACTTGACCGACGGACTTGACTGACATGACAATTCCGAGGCTTGTTGTTTATTTTGGGTAATTGCCTGGTAACGGACATGATGCATCTTGCATTTTGCATCTTGCATCTCGTTGCCCAGAGTGGGATGCCGCGCGATGGCCGGAGCTGCACCGTCCCGTAGCTGCATCGTCGTCGGCTTGTTTGTTTCGAGATGTGCAGCAAAAAAATCCCCCGCATCGCCCGCGCTGTTTGTGCGGCTTGCATCCGTTGGTTGTGCCGTGCACAGTCAGCATGTACACGGTATTATTGTTTACATTTGACATTCAAATGTTCTCACCACGGCAATGGGAGGCCCTGGTTGGCCTTGTCTCCGGGATGATCCTTGATGCAAGGATGAGCTGCACATGAAGCACATCACCGACAGGGAATATCGAACCAGTTGGCATCGGGGATTATGTATTATTGGTGCATATGAATCATCTACATGTACATACATGAAGTACATATCATATGTACTGTACATGCTTTTTTCATGTACCTATTTATATGCACAAATACATGCATACTTATGTATGTATGTACATGGTCTGCACGAGCCTCATGAGGCTAGAGATGCATCAATGATATGATATGATAACTGACTGCACTGCACTGTACCTCTGTACCTCATGTCAGTAAAAAAGTACCTACTGGGCATGTAAGCAAGCAGGCAGGTAGGTGTTGTACGTAATTGTGCGCGTCACAAAACACGGCAACCAGACGAGCAGGTCTCCTCGGGTCGTTGATTCATCCGCCCTGATCCAAAAAAAGACCATGATTTGACATGATTCAAGAGAGGCAAAAGCAAACGCCCCGAATCTTGTCTCGCCATGCAATGTCGCTTATGGCCGAGAGGCTTGGACAGCTTGACGACCCCTTCAAGCACTGAGACTTGGGCCCGACAACCCGGTTGGGTATCAGAGGGCCAGAGGCGGTCGCGGGTTTGGGCAAATGCTTATGCTATGTGCAAACGGCATTCTGATTACCGTCATCATTAACAATGCATAATAAAACAGATAGCCATAGGCAAGAGCTTGATGCAAATCATGCAAGGGGCCAAGATAATTTGTGCGGGGGGGGGGGGGGGCGT
>SRPT01000397.1:0-27999 GCA_018360205.1 Claviceps digitariae | reverse complement strand
TATAATTAACTTAGTATAAAGCTAGCTAATTAGGGACATTCTTTTTAATTAAGGGATCTATATATATTAATAATAACACTCTCTGTTTTTTTTTATGCGTTTTTTTAGCTACTTTTTAGGCAATTTCTCTTTATTAAAAAAGAGAGAATTTGTAAGTATTAGAATTACCCTTAATAGCATAATCTTAGTGGAATAGCATAACCTTAGGAAGGTTTAATTTATAGATGCTAATTAGGCGCATTGTATAATTAGACCTACTGACCCTAACGCTAGTGGAAAACTCTGCATATAACGCTACCTTCCTTAGTCTAGCTTTTTAGTATTATTATTAACACTAATATATTGTATTTATGACCCTTTTTGCACTAGTGCTTTATTTATCCTTTTATAACCTTTCTAAGGTTATACCAATATAAAGGTATATATCTTTATTAAAGTAGTATAAATAGAATACTTTAGTAAAATTTTTTTCTCTTTAGTTAAGGTAAATATAATAATAAAGGTATTTTAATTTTTTATAAGTTTTAATAAAACTTATAATAGTTTTAATAAGTATAGATTTTTCTTTTAATAAAGATATTTATATTATATTTATAAAGTTATTAATAATAGTTAGCTAATAGTAGCTACTATTAGTATTAGTAGTTAAAAATAAGCTTATAATATTTATATAAAGGCTTTTAAATAAGTAAGTTCTTTTTTTAATATTATTAGTATATAAAGTTTTAGTAATTTTTCCTTAGGTATATACTTTATAAAGCTTAGTTAATAAAGTTAGTTTTATTTCTTTTAATATTTATTAAAAGGTTTTAAAATTCTACTTCTTTAAATAAGTAAAGTATTTATATTAGATTTTAAGTCTCTTTATTAGTTATATATAAGCTACTATAGCTTAATATCTCTTTTTATTAATTTTATATATATTTACTTACTAAGTAATAGTTATTATAATTTCTTTTTCCCTTTTTATTATAATACCCTTATTATTTATTTTTATTATATATTTTTTTTTTACTAGTTAAAATATAAAGATTAAATTAGCTTTAATCCTTAGTATATAATAAGTATTATAAAGAGTAATATAGTAAAGAGTTTTATTAAGTAATACTATAGTAAAAATATAATTACCTTAGCCTTTTAGTATAAGCTATTAGTTATTAATATATTTAAAAGGAAGTTCTTTATATTTTTTAAGTATAGTAAAGAGTTTTTTATATTTATTAAAATAATTACTATATTTACTATTAAGGTAGTAAGGTATATAGTAATTATTATTTATAAAGTAAAGCGCTATATTAATTATTTAAATAGCTAAGAATAATATTAATATAGCCTAAAATTTAAAAAATACTAATGCTTTTTAGTAGTTTTTAATATTATTTTTATTTATATTATTTTAATTCTTCCCCTTATTTTTCCCTTTTTCTTTATTTTTTTTTTCCCTTTACTTTATTATTATTATTTTATTAATTTAAGTATTACTTTAATAGTAAAAGGTAGTAATAATTTACCTTAATATAGCTATATATTTTATAGTTAGTATATATAGTTAGTTTTCTTTTAAAAGATTATTATATAGTAAGTATTATTTTTAAAAAGTCTTTTTATTTAGTACTTTTAAAGGTAGCTTTAAAGGCTATTATATTTTAAATAAATATTTTATATAGAGTTAGGGGAATTAAAATTCCTATTATATTAACTCTTAAGATAACTAATTTAATTATAAACTAAGTAGCTTATTAATTAGTATAATTTAGTTTAAAGGCTATAAAAAAATAATAGCTTTTTATAGCTTTAGTAATATATAGGTTATTTAAAGAGATATTATTATACTTATTAATAATATTTTATAGTTTTTAAAAGAGATTATTAATATCTTTATATTTTTTTAATATAAGCTTAATAAGCTTTTACTTAATGCTTTAAATATATATTATACTATTAGGTTAAAAAATATTCTTAGCTTTTTATTTACTAATTATTTATAAAATAGCTATAATAGCCTATTAATAGTAGTAGTATTATATAGTTATATTAATATTATAATTTAATTTCTTTAGTAAATTACTATTTCTTAAGGAAAAAAAAGCTATTTTTACTTACTAAGTTTAATTATTAACTTATAATACCTCTTTATACTTAAGGATTATTTTATATATAGTTATTAGTATTTTACTAGTAATACTATTAAAAGCTTATATTATAATAATTAATCTTTATAGTATTAGTATTATGCTTTATAACTTAATTAAAAGTATTATTTATAAAGGTATTATTAGTATATAGCTACCCTTTAAAATAAAAACTAATATAAAAGTCTATATAGTATTTATTATTATAAATAAAGAAAATAATAAATAGCTTTATACCTTAGTACTTTAATAGCTTAGTTAGTATATTATTAAGTAAGGGTTTTTTTTAATTTAGTATAATTAGTATTTAGTTAGTAGTAAGGATTTATATAAAAACTTATATTTATTTTAGGAGTATATTTAGTAATAAGGATTTTTTAAAGGATTTTTTAGAATAATTCTTAATATTTTTAACTTAAAGGCCTTAGATATTAATATTACTTAGTATAAAAAGAGTGTTTTTTATATTTAACTTACTATTAATAATATTAGTTAAGGCTTATAAAAAAGGAAAATAATAGGTAAGGTTATTTAGGTTATTTTTAAGAAAAGTCTTTAAATAAATTTAGCTTAAATCTTTAGTAAAATAAAGAAAATTAGTAATATTTAGCTAATAATAAATTAATAATAAGTTTATTTATTAGCTAAAGTAATATAATAAATAAGTTATATTTAAAGTTATATTTCCTTTCTTTTTTTTTTTATATATTTTTTTAAGCTTAGTTTATTATTAGGTTTAAGCCTTTAAAATCTTCTAGGCTATTAAATCTATTAATATATAATTTTAGTAATAAGCTAATATTCTATAAATAGCCTAATTATTTTATAAATAGTATATTTACTATTTTATAATATAGTTTAGCCTATATTAGCTTATTTAGAATTATATATAAAATATACTATAATACTTATTTTATAATATTCTAGAATTCCTTAGCTTATTCTATATATTTAAAAAGGTTTTATAGAAAATTCTTTTAATATACTTAAAAATATAGTTTAAAACTTAAGAAGTAAAATATTTATATTTTTTTAAGTATATATATTATTATAATATACTTTTTATTTATATTATTTATATAAAGGTATATAATACTTACCTCTTTATATATAATAAAAGCTAAGTAATAAAGCTTATATAAGTAAATTAATAAGTATTTAATAAAAATAAAGGTATAAAGTAAGTAATATAACTTAATAAAGTATAAGTAAAATTAAAATAAAAAATTATTTTTATATTTAGGCTTATAACCTATTAATATATACACTTTAATATATATATATAGCGTTAATTATATACTATAAAGCTAGTAGTATAGTAGCCTTTATATATATAATAGTCCCTATGCCCTTCCCTACTCTCTGTGTTATATGCCACTGCACGTGCCTTAGTGGATGAGATCGCTCTTATGCTGACAAATACCGTGGTGTCAGCTTGGCATTGACATACATATAGAGGGGCAACTGTTGTCGAGCTTTCGCCTCTACACCGATAACCTTAGTGGCTTCAAGGCATTTCAAGCAATAATGTGGGACGTGAAGTTGGATGCACTGCTCCCTTGACATATGTAACCGAAGTATGATGCTAATGTACGAGCAGCGACCTTCTTAATAACAGTCATAGCCGGCGACACGTGAATACATAAGCGTCAGTGTTCAGAACGCCAAGGATGATTCCCGAGATAACTCCGACCGGATTTATGCTTGCAGCGAGGTTGTCCATAAAGCCTCGATCCCAGATGTTAACACTATGTCGTAGAAGAGTGTCGATGGTATCCAGCCAGCCCTGTTGACCTCGCCCACGACCGTCTAGTAGCGAAAAGTTCATACTTTCAAGCACTTTCTGCGGTGATTTTCATCCACGAGAACTTCTGTCTAGTACATAGCGTGGCGGGTCGCAGGTCGGCCGTGGGCCTAAAAGCAGCCTCCAAGTCGGCATCTCACAAAGAGAATAATGAGCGATTTGACGGCTTTTAGCAGATCTTACAAGCTCGCCCGCTCGATCGAGACGGGGCATCTCATCTTTGGCGCCTTTGTTATGACCGCAGTTACTATCACTCCTGGAAGCGCGCTTTCTAGCGCCGTCTGCGGCGCCAACTCTGTCGACGGCCGCCTGCCCGTTAAGATGCTCCGCTGGAAAGAGATTGGAAGTCATTTTGGCGGAGAACACTGAGGACCGCTAAGCGAAGGGCGGCTGAATCGACGTGTTCAAACACTTCCAGGCGTGCAGGAGCAGTCTACTTCTTACGGATCAAGCTGATGAAACGGGAGACATATGGAAACCGGTGACGATGGCATTTGTTTTTAGGCACGTAGCCTGTCAGAACTGAATAAGGGAAAAGAATGCATGAAGTATAAAACGATACCAGTCTACCCACAAGCAGCCCAGTCTGTTATCACGTGATGATTTCCCGCCTCCTGCCTTGTTAAAATTATCCCTTCCCTTCCTTCCTTTCTCCCTACGTTCGGCAGCTACCTAGGTAGTTAGACCTCTAATATGTGGTGAGCAACCCTCTTTGCTTTATCGTTACATACCCGAACTACTATGATGAATTTTCCCTTGAGAAATTACCGCGGCTTATGACACTCTCATTGAGTGGCTTGATTACGAAATACTTTTAAAACTTCCCGGATTCTATCCTTTCTCACTTTCACCTCTCTACAAGCCATATACCACTTGATTCAGAGTGCTAATTAAAGTCGTAATTTCAGATAGGCAAAAAATCACTATACTTATCCGATAAGTCGCCCAGCTGGCCTCGTGAAAGCGCCCTTATCTCATCGCCCATTTTTCCCCTCCCAGCTTCATTCAAAATGCTTTGTAGCCTCCGATGTCTAGGATTCTGTGATGCAAGGCGAATGCAATGCGAAGCCGATTCTTTCTACATATACAAGTGCCCTGCTGTCGGCCACATTTACGTACCCTGTTCTTCGACTAGATATTTAAATATTACTTGTCCGTGTACCGTCAGTCTATCAGCCTACCGCTTGAGCCGTCTGTTGTTTCTGAACAGGTATTATGAACATCTTTATACTTGATGATCTTCCACTTGCCCGCAACGCGGTCCCAAGATACGAAGCGCAGATCAAGATAATGGTATACACAACCAGTCGGACGACAAGATCCTGTAGGTTATGTCCCACGACAGCTGCCAGTCAATAACCTGCGTCCGAGCTGATTGTGTTCCGGGTCGTGTACGGATGGTGTACACGGGAATTACACGGGAATACATGACCACTTGTGTTGCCACGGTAAAGTCTATCACGTCCCGGAATTCCCTCAACTGTGCGACTGCGCTGGCAGTCTTTGTCTTCCTTTCGATCGTAACATCTCATTGAGTTAATTGGCACGGGCCTTAGCATGATTGTTTAAGATGCGCACTACGTCTTAATGATGCCATGAAAGCGGACCACTCACACCACATCTCCTCAACGTTCGCTGCTACGGTCGAGAAACGCCACAATGCCGCTTGGTACTTTAATCAGTGTGCCTGTGATTGGCAGGAGCCGTTGTCCGGCAGCGGACCGGGGCGCATTTGCCGTGCAGCAACTATCTTTGTTGAAGGTCCATGAGACAGAGAATGAAGTCTCCCAAGTGGAGTGCAGCAACAACACGTGTCCGGCATTCGATGTAACGGACTTTATGAGGCTAGGAAAGACAAGGAAAGACACTCGAATCGTCGGGCAGCCGAGCCATGTCACCGAAAGGCACGACTCATCGAATTCCTGCGAGCTCAGGCTCCTTGACGGAAGAAGTCCTACACATAACCCACGACCTCCACGCCATGATGCATGTATTGACAGAACGATTCTGCCACTCGGCCAGCCATTTACAATTCGAAGCGTGGGACGGAGGTAGAGCTCTACAGTACGTCCTTTTGAGCCAAGCCGCCAGGAACCTCCTGTTTATTGATTGGAGTACATGTAACCTGCAAAAGTGAAGAGGCCGACACACACAAATTACGCAGATCGCATCCCCCTACCAAACGGCACAACATCCGAATTCCAAGACATCCCAAGACATCGCAAGACATGCAAATGCAGTTTCGCAGTTTGTAGGTAGACGATCAGTGGCGAACACGTCTGACGTGACGTTGTAAGGTAGCCTATGCATACTAAGAAGGGGTGTGTAGTGAAAGTTCTTTGCGCGTCAAAACGTGAAAAGCGAATATAGACATGTATTCGACCTTGCATTTCTCACCCGCAGCGCAGTGCGACGGAAATTCCCCTCGTCTCATGCAGACCGCCACTACGTTGGAAAAACTTGTACGTATGTGATGAACAAAGCTCTAATAAATCGTTCCCGCGTTGGGTTGAATATTGTACCTGGACCAGAATGACAGTGACCGAGTATAGCTGATGCAGACACTTTGGAGATCCTGACTGAATCGATTGGTGGTCGATCCGACATGGTTGTCAGAAACGTGATGACTTATTCATCCCAAGGCTTTATGGCCTCCGTTGTGGAAAGACTAAGGAGTTATCCGGGTAGCTTAGACAATGAATCCTACATCGTCGAGTGCACCCTCACAGTATTCTTTCTAAATATCGGCAAACCTCTGGCTAATACAGTAGCAGCGATTTCTTTCGCAACCCCGCAATTATCGGCTAACCTCTAGCTAAGACAGTTTCTTGCGCTGCATTGCAGTTGCACTACATTGCACTAGTAGCAATGGAACACCCAAGTATGCACACAGCAACAAATTCTCAAACACGCAGCAAAAACATTCGATCGCGGTCTGCATTTATTCGTGACCAGCCTGTATGCACTGTAGCTTAGAGGGGAAAGAAGGACTTTTCATTTCTATAGGAAAAAGATACGTCGAGTTTTAGGTCTAGTTGCTGCTGGGCGTTTAGGTACCACGTCAAGCGGCAACGGTGACTTCAGATGCACAACTGTGAATATTAATAGTACAAAGCCGTCTCATTTAGAGAACGATTTCTTCGCCGCCGAATTCAACGATGGCATCCTCGTCCGGTAGATCAGCTAGCCGCGCTTGGCCACAACTTCTTGGATATCTCCGTCATTCGTTGGTTCGAGAAAATTTAAATAATAGAAAGCGAGAGGAATGGCTAAGTTGTGTTGCAATCGTCGACGTGAACAAAAGAAGAATCGACAATGGCATGACACCATTTAGATATGCTACGATCGCGTAGGTTTTCTATTTTACATATATGGCGACACCTTTCTCACTTACAATTCGAATAGTACCGGTCTCCATATGAGCGCTTCCGATCCCGAACCCCATGTAACGCTTTTTGTGGCAACAGAAGACATGAAGGCCTTACGACAGCATCATGTTATGCACAGTAAAGCCAACACCGAAGACATAGAGACAGCATATTATATTGGCGCAAAGGCTTATTCTGTCATACATGCTGATGACGAACAACTCCGAAAATCTTACAGGAAACCAATACATGTTCGAACATCTCTTTTACCCGGTGACGATGAGACGAAATCATTCCCGGTTGGTTACATTCTAGATCCGAGTGGTCTCGCAAAGTGGTTCGTTCTCAACAAACATGGAAAGCCACTGTATATTGAATCCGGTTTCTATACAGTGGGCGAGGGTTCGTCGGCACGGATGAGATTCTTGCACCCCGAGTTAAACAAACCTGTCAAGGCGAAGTTCTATGGGCTCGAACGGCCACAGCCAGTCTCTCCAAATCCCGAACCCACAAACTTAGAAGCGGGCATCTCACACTTGAATTTACAACACAATGTGTTAACCGATGACTTTGAGTTGGTTCAGCTTACCGTTAAGCTCGGCAAGAACATGAAGAAACCACTTCGCTGTGATACACAACAAAAGCCGGGCATCAAAACTAGTTGGTGGGATTGGGAATACTTGCCAGATATCCATGCCTTTGAGTGCGAATGGTATAACAGCACTTTGCGATGTCTAAGAATCCCTGATGGGGTCGAGGTAGTTGAACTAGTATTCGATTCTCGACTGGACGAGCCGTTTTACTTTCGACCTTTAAGCACAAGCATTGTATACACCAATCCTGACTCCTGGATAGCTGGCAAAAATCGATCATTTTTTGTATATATATTCCGTGGCGCATTCTATTTAACATACTCCTGGCCCGCACAAGACGTAGCAACCAGGATTCTATAGCTAGTTAAGCCATGACAATTGACGCGATGTATGTGTTTTCTCAGTTTTTAGGTAGTGACTCACGTAGGACAGAGCGGCAAGAAAGGAAAAGAACAAGCGGATCAAATAGCTTCAAACACAAGAAAGCAACTTAAGAAAAATGTCGTGCATAGCTATAGAGCTGACTACGTGTAACAATCTCTATCCATAACAGTAATTCGAAAGCGAGAGAGAGAGCTATGGGCCAGGCTATTCTACAGCAGTCCACATCGTATCATCACATGATATAGAACCTACCAGCTTTGCTGCCATTGCCCGAAAATGCCAACACCTTCATAAGAAATACCAACCGACGAGCAGATCGAGGCCATGTGATGATGTCCCGACAAGCTAGGACATGCTCTTGGCACTGTCTAGATGCGCAATTACTCGGCGGGTATAGGGTGTCATCTCTTCAATTTTTTTTTACCTCATTCTCGATTTTTTTGGTACATTGATGTTATTTGTGCCAATACAACATTTTCCTAACGAGCCTTGACAGAATATATGTACACTGTCTAAATTTCCTCATCGCAAAATCGGAGACTCGCTACAAGATGTGCGAGATGAACCTCCCATTATTGTCACGTGACTAAAATAAGCATTTCTCAAATTTGATTTTGCATGCCCAAACAAATGTCTGCCGCCAATCGGGCAGACTAAGATTTAATGACACCCGTCAAGGGTTCCGTCTAGGGAGAAACATCAAGCGAGAAGAGCAAAATGCAAGAGCTCGAGACCAACCCGTCTGGGCTTTTCATGCAGACTGACTTTCTGACCCCCGAAGCAGAAAGCCAGCTCCTCGACATCTTTGCCAGGCTCGAATGGCCGTCGCTCCCGGGACGACGCTCCCTCCACTACGGATACACGTTTAGCTACAAGACGTTTGGCATAGACACGGACATTCCCTTCAAGCCCTTCCCGGATTGGCTCGTTCCTCTATTCCCGCCTGATGAGACGCGTCCGCCCGACCAGGTCTGTCTGCAGCACTACCCGCCTGGGTCGGGCATCCCACCACACGTCGACACCCACAGCGCCTACGACCAGCTTTACTCGCTGTCGCTGGGCTCTCCCGTGCTGATGCAGTTCCGAGACGGTGGTGGCCGGAGCGGCAGCAGCGGCAACGATAGCAGCGACGCGTCGGGCACGCGAGTCGAGGTGGACCTGCCGCCGAGGAGCATGCTCTGCATGAGCGGCCAGTCGAGGCTGCACTGGACGCACGGCATCCGGGCGAGGAAGACGGACACAATGCTTGATGGGCGGGTGAGACCGCGGGGCGATCGCTGGAGTATCACGTTTCGCTGGCTGCGCAAGGCGGAGGGGGCGGGCGGGGAGGGGGAGGCGGCGTGCGAGTGTGGAGACGAGAGACTCTGTGACACGGCGCAGAGGAGGAGGGGTCTTCGGAGAGAGTATCGATGGGAGAAGGAGAGGCAGGTGTAGACTTCTTGGGCGTGGATTTATTGTCAATATGGGAGTACGCTTTGCTGTGCTGATTATATTCACAATAGATGGCCAGTCGCGACGTATATTCAGCCATTCATCGTGCATTTGCTTGAAACACATGCTGTAGTGCAAATTTCGTGAGGCTCATGAGTCTCCATTCCCTGTCGCGCGAATAACACAAGATCTCGCTTGTGACGGCGACCAGGCTCCACGGAAGCTTGGCCTGACGCATGATGTCACCACGTGCACACTGCAGACTCTGAGTCACCCCTGACCGGACCAAAAACCCCGACTGGTGCCGTTCATGTTACATATGTATGTACGAGGGAAGAAAAGAATGACAACGATGATCCGCTATCCTAGAGCGTAGAGACACCGACGACGATATCTCGGACCTATGGGCCCCCCTCCCGGACCCACGGCCGCCGCTGCCCTTTAGCTATAACGTCACTATTAAGGAAGCTAAAGAAGCCTATACTAGTATTAGCAACACCACCCTAGGAATTAACAGTATTAATATAAAAATGCTTAAAGTAGCCTAGCCTAGCATTAGCCCCTCTATTTAGCTTCTATATAAGCACTGCCTACACTTTAAGCACTACCCTACCCCTTTTAAGACTGCTAAAACTATTATAATCCCTAAGAGTAAAAAATACAACCTAATATAGCCTAAGTTATAGCAACCTATATCCTTACTTTTATGCCTTAGTAAGGGGCTAGAATAGCTTATAGGCTATTAACTAGTATATATAGTAATTGCTTTATATATATTAATAGCTAACTAATTTAGGGCCCTCCCTAGGCATAGTAAAATAGACCTTATAGCTACCCTTCTCTATAATATTAAAGTTATGCTATTTAATAGTCTTATATATACCCTAGTTACTATAAATATTAAAGGCACCTTTAATGCAGTTCTTTATAATAAACTAATACTATATATCTATAAGTAGGGCTAGCCCTTTAGCCTAGTTAGCTAGATTATATCTTTTATAGACTACTACTTAATAGCTATTTAGTTTAATAACTTTATATTCTAGGCCCTCCTACTTTAATATAAGCTACTATAGAGTTCCCCTACTTTTTCTATTCTCTTTCTTCTTTATATAAAACTAATTTATAAGCTTAGCGCCTAAGAGTGTAAATATAGCTATATAGATAATATAGCTACTCTAGTTCTCTCCTAGAATATTGAGGGTGCTATATAAAGCGCTAACGCTACCTTAATTAAACTAAAGGCCTAGGGCGCTAGTAATAAAGTCTCTTTTAGCCTAAATAAGATAAAGGTAATGTATTTTTATAAGGGTTTAGCTTAGAATACCCTACCTATTCTATATAGTGTGTTGGGGGTCTAGGTGCCCCAGCGAAAAATTCGCTTGGTTACACGAAGGATACGAATGCGGAGGAAAGGGGTGTTTATAAGTCTAAAAGAGCCTTAGAAAGAAAGTTATTTAACTAATTAAAAAAAGTATATAAATAGGTAGTTTTCTGCTTATATAAGTGCTTCTAATAAGTAATATATAATTAGCATAGCTAGCATTATACTATTTAATTAAGGTGCCTTTTTATTATATAATTCTTTATTTATAATATTATTAAATTATTTAAAATACTACTAATTAAAAGTTCTATTTATATTTATTTAATTACTAACTATTTAATCTAGGTTCTTATAACCTAACTATTAACTTTATTTTTCTTTCTAACTATAGGTTATTATTATAAGAAAATTCTATATTTTACTTTCTTTATAATTTATATAACTTTTTTTTTTTAGTATATAGTATAACTTTAAGGTAGTTATTCTTAGCTAATATAAATAGTGGTTTTACTTAGGCTATATTCTTCTTTAATTATAATATAAGCTATAATTAAAAAGAGGTACCTTTTAGCTATTACTAGATTTAATAGACTTTATAATAAGGCCTAACTACTATAAGGAATTCTATATTAACTAGCTAAATTAATAAAACTAATAAAATAAAATAGTTTAATTCTAATAAAAATTTAGCTAATTATTTAATTAAAAGAAATAGTATAAAATAATAGGAAATTAAAGAGGTATATTAAAGTTCTCTTTATTAAAGACTAAGGCCTAGCTAATTTAAATAAAAGGTAAAGTTTTTAATAAAATAATATATAAAGCTAATATTATAAAAAAAATATTTTATATTTTATAAAAGTATAAAATAATAGTAAAGATAAGTAAAACTATTAAGGAATTAGTAAATTAAATAATTTCTTAGATAATAAGGGAATTTTTACTTATTTTCTTTATTATTAAGTATATTACTTTTATAATATAAAATTAAGTTATTACCTTTACTATTTTTATATATAGAATTCTAAAGATAACTAATAAAGAAATACTCTTAACTTTATAAAAAAATTATTTTTTAAAAACTCTTAATTTCTTATTCTTTTTTTATTTATTTAATTATTTAAAGCTTTTTATATTAAACTTATTAAAAAAGTGCCTTATTTATATACTCTTTTCTATTTTAAGTCTACTTAAAGCTAATATATAGAAACCCTTTATTAAAGCTATTAACCCTAAACTTACTAATATAAGCTATATTAAAAGCCTTATACTTAAGATTAATAATATAAACTACCTTAAAAACCTTAATTTTAAAACCTTTACTTAAATTCTTAAGGAATTCTTAAGTTATTAATATATAATTATATTCCTTTAAAATAAATATTTATTTAATTAATTTACTAAGGAGAATATTATTAATTTTATTAGGGACTTTAAGGCTAAAATAAAAGCTTTTAGTATACCTAAGACTAATTAGTATTAAATACTTAAAAGGGAAGTTACTTTAAAAATTTACTAAACTATAAAAGTCCTTATAATAGCCTATATTTAGGCTAAAGCTAAAGAGAAATTATTTATATATTATAATATAACTCCCTAAAAGTAAATAAAAACTATAATAAACTAGCTTAAGAAGTATAATATAAAGAGACTATAAAATATTAATAATACCTATTTATAGTTATAAATATATTATACTTTAGTATTAAAGGCTTAACTTAAAACTTAAAAAATAGCTACTAAGCAGTTTAGGTATATTTATAAAGCTATTTTTAATAAATTAATTATTAGTTTTATAGATTAAAAAAGTATAACCTATAAGGATTTCCTTATAAAGCCTTATAAAGAGCTATAGCTTAAACTTATAGAGTATATAAAAACTTATTTATAACTTAAAAATTAAAATATTAAATATAACTACCCCTTTTAATATAATATTTAATTATTTAATTTAAACTATATAAATTATTTAACTTTTTCTTAGTTTAATAATAATAATTCTATATTAGCTTTCTATAAACTCTAAGGGAGTTAAGCTTAGTATTAAAAATCTAGCCTTAAGTTAACTTATTATAAAGACTAAATTAAGGCTCTTATTAAATAACTTAAGAATTTAAAAATTATAATAGTTTATAATATTATCTAACTAACTAATATATTAAAAAAGGTTAAAAAATAACTTAACTTACCTAGTTAAATATAAGTTAATATAATATAAACTAAGGGGTTAAACTAGTTCTACTTAATATAACTAGGAAACTATAAATAATATTAGTAATACTATAGGTGCTTTTATTATAATAAGGAGAGATACTTCCCTAATAAATATAATCTATTAAATTATAATTAGAAAATTAGCTTTATTTACTATAATTTTTATATAAGGATTATAGTAATTAGTAATAATATTAGAAAGTATTAAATTCCCCCTATTCTTTATAATTACTTTTTAGCTTTAAAATCCTATCTATATTACCTTACCCTATTTTAAGTAAAATATTTTAATAATTATACTATTTAGCCTTTTATAGTTTAGGTTTAATAATATTTAAAGGGAACTAAAAAGACTTAAAAAGTTTAAAAAGATAAGAAGAATATTTTTAACTCTATTTATAAATATATTAACTTAATAATATATTAATAAAAGAGATACTAACTAGCTTTAACTAAGATTCTTTAGAGAGAATTATTAATATAAGTAAATATTATTATATTTTTAATACTATTTAATTAAATAGATATAAATATTACCTTTTTAATTAATACTAATATAAATAAGAGAACTTATATTAAAAATATAATAAATAAGCCCTTTACTAAAGCCTAAGCTTAAATAAATAAAGGGGAAAAAGGTACTATTAAATATAAAAAATAAAGCCTATAAAAATACCTTATTAGTTAATTATATAAAGAAGTTTTTATTAAACAAATAGGGCTTATAATTTAAAACCTTTTATAACTTTTTCTATTACTTACTAAATCTATTAAAATAGAATATAATATATATACTAAGGGTATAAATAAGGTTTTTTTTTATAATAAAAAGTTAAAAGCTATAAAAATAATTCCTTTTATAAACTATTATTACTATAAAGTTAATAAATTAATTAATTATAAATTATTACTTTATATTCTATAAACTCTAATAAATATTATTAAGAATAATAATAACTTCTTACTAAATATAACTATATTCTACTTATTTAAAATAATACCTATAGATACTAGCATTACTTTATAGTCCTTTCTTTAAGAAAAAATAAGTTAATTTAATATTAATATAAATATTATTATACTTAAATTAAATAATTCTATAAAATATAATAATATTATACCTTACCTATTTAAAAATACTACTAGTTTTAAGAATATATTTAATAAAAAACCTATAATAACTAATTCTACCCTTATTATTTATAACTATAATAAGAAGATATACTTAAACTTGCTTATAAAGCATTTATAAAAGCTTTCCTACTTATAAGTTTAGCTTAAAAACCTAAAAAGCCCTTTTTTTATAGCTTTTATAAACTATAGGTTATAAAGAAATATAATTAAAAAGGGTATAGTTTATAAACTAAAGCTAACTATTTATTTTATTAGTATTTTAAGAGATATATATTCTTATATATAGTATTAAATTAAGCTTAAGGGAAAGGTAAGAATAAAGTTATTTTTTAAAAATATCTAAACCTTTATAAGGTTTTATATAATCCCTAATATAGTTTTAGTTAATATTTTTTTAAAAATACCTTTTATTTAATAAGTATAAGTATTATTTAATTATAGGCAAAGAATTAGAGAATTAATAATTAAATATTATTTTAGTAAAATTATAGTTCTTTTTAAGGCTATTAGTTTTATTTTATAAAATATTAATAATAATAATATATTAAAGCATTTCCCTATTAGGGTAATATCTTTAGCTATTAAAAATATAAAAAAAAAATATAAAAATATAAAAAGAGAAATATAAATTATTAAAGAAATAAGTAATTAAATAAAAGATATAGAAAAAAAAATAATTTTAAATTAAAACTTAATAAAATAATAATTTCTTTATTTAAAAATAAAGAAAGAAAAATTTTAATAATAATATTTACTAGTATAATAATAAGCTAGTTTAAATAACTAGCTAAGGTAGCTAAGGATATTTAGCATTCTTAATATATTATATTATTTAATTTATAGGTAAATATATTATATAAAAGAGTTAGAGTTAAGGTATACCCTTAAAATAATATTTTATTTAATAATACTATCCTTAATAATAACTTAAAATAAAAAATAAAAAAGTAAAAAAAAGCTAAATTATATTTTAATATAATAAAAAAGTATAATAAATTTATTATTAAAAGGTTTTTTAAATACTTAAAGGGGTTTTAATTAACTTTAAATAAATAGAATTAAATAATTAAAAAAGTTAATAAATATTTTACCCCTTAAGAAATAAATATTTTTAAGGAAATTCTTAATAACTAAAAAGTAGTGCTAGTATAAAATCTTAAAGAATATAAAAAAGTTAATCCCTTTATAGCTTCTCTATAGGTTATTAAAGTAGTAAAATATAAGATATAGTAAGCTTATTTAATTTTAATACCCTTAGGCTTATAAGGAAAGCTAATTAAGCTATTTAAAATAAAGTTAAAGCATAGGCTTTTAAAAAAAAGCTATAGATTTTATAGAAATCTATATTTTCTAGTTATAAAGAAGGATAAAAAAGTAAGACTTATTCTTTTTATAATTAACTGTAATACTATTATAATAAAAAATATAAAAATTCCCTAAAAAGCTAAAGCCTTTAGTAAGGATTTTATAATATATAAAATTCTCTTTATAGTTAACTTACTTTCTAGCTATAATTAGGTAGATTTAGCTAAAGAAAGCTAGGACTTAATAACTATTATTATACTAATTAAACTTCTTTATTTATACTATTTCCTATAAAGGGCTACTAACTTTATAGTATAATTTATTTATATTATTAGGTAAATTCTATTTAACTTTATCCCTTAAGTCTATACCCCTTTTCTTAATAATATTACTATAAAAGGGCTAATTACTATATACTATAACACTAAAGTAATACTAAAAGTATATAAGTATATCCTAGAATATTTAATTAGTATTAATAAAGTCCTTTTAAACTTAAAACTTATTAATTATATAGCTTTTATAGTTAAGAGTAAATAGTATAGTATAATAGCTACTATTATTAAGTATATATATAGAACCTTTAGGTATAAACTTACTAAAGTAAATATTTTAAAACTTAAGAAATAAAAAGTCTATTAAAATATAAGGTATATTAAATTCTTCCTAGGATTTATAGGCTTTTATAGAATTTAAATATTTTACTTTACCTTTATTACTAAACCTTTAATAAAATTATTATAAAAAGGTATATTATTTTACTAAAGTATTAAGTAAAGTAAAGCTATATATAAACTTATAAAAAAATTATAATTACTTTAATACTTAAATTAATTAATTTAAATAAAAAAAATAAAAAGGTAATTTTTATAGTTAATATAAGTAGTATTAAATAAAAAGCTATACTTACTTAAGTATATAATAATAAGTAACACTCTATATAATTTAAAAGTAATATATAGGTAAATTTAAAATAAAAATATAATACTATAAAGTAAAAATACTAAGCTTTAGTATATATACTTTATAGGCTATAAATTTACCTATATAGTATTCTTTTTATCCTTAAAATAAACTTAATAGTTTTTATTTATTAGTTAAAAAAAGCTATTAATAATATTCTAAGCGCTATAGTAACTTATTAGTTAAGCTATATTTTACTTTTTAACTTTACTTTATAATATATTTTAAGTAAAAATAATACTATAGCTAATAAATTATTAAAAAAGAGTTTTAAACTAATAAACTCCTATAATAAAGTTACTAAAAGGGATATTAAAGACTTTATTAACCTTTAATTTAATATTAATTAAGTTATAAAAAATTTATATTTAAAAGAGAGTTATATAATAATTAAGTTCTTTATAATATTAATAAGGCCTAATTATATAAATACTAAGGCTTTTTATATATTTAAAAAAAAAGCCTTTAGGTATTATTATTATAATAAAGTATTATATAAAAAGCTAACTAGGCTTATAAAGGGACCCTTATTTATTATAAATAATAAAAAAGAATAATATTAAATTATTAAAAGAATATATAAAAACTTAGGTTATAAAGGTTATAAAGTAGTTTTTTAAGTAGTAAAATAGTAATATTATTAAAAAGGTATATAAATAATAATATAGGAAATAATATATTATTATAAGGTTTACTAAAAATTTGCTTTATAGTAACCCTAAGAGATATTAATACTAATTTATTTTAGTAACTTTATAAGTAAAATATATATTAATACTTAGCACTTATTATTTAATTATAATTATAAGTATTTTCTAAAAGCATAATATAACCTTATAAAATAGGTTAAGGTAAAACTAGTTTATACTATTAATATTAATACTATAAAGCACTTTATTAAAAAGCTTATTAGTAAGTTTAAACTCTTTTAATTTATTATTTATAATAAAGAACTTAAAATAAAAAGAAATTTTAAAAAGGCTTTTAAAGATATTAGTATTAAAGGAATATAGATTTTTATATATAACTCTAAGGTAAATATATCTATAAAGGCTAGGTATTAGTTATTAGCTTTAGTACTTACTAAAATTAATAATTTTAATAACTACTAGTATAAGCATCTTAATAAGGCTTTACTAGTAAACTATATAATAGTATAAGTATTATATAAAAGGTTTATATTTTATTTAATTTATAAATAAAAGCTAATTTTACCTTTTAAAGTTAAGTTTTCTATATAGTAGTTTATAAATTAGGATATAATTATAATAGCTAAAGACCTTTTTACTATATATATATAAATTTTAGAATAAAAAAGGAGTAATATTAAAAAAGCAAAGAAATAGGTATTTACTTTTTACTAAAAACTAGTAGCTTATACTAATAAAAACTAAGCTTTTTTACTAAAAAAAGAGTTTAATTACTTATTTCTAGGTAATTTAATCCTTATTTATAATATTTACTATGCTATAAATATATTCTTTACTAAGAAGTTTATAATATAATAAAATAGACTATTCTAAATTTATAGCTAAGCACTATTTATAAAAGTATATAGGCTATAAACCCTAGATAGTATTATTCTTAATAAAATAGTTAATAGAAATTATATTAAAAAGTTTATCCCTAATAAGCATAGCTAGTAAATTTTTTTTATAAATAACTAGCTTTATTAACCCCTAAGGATTATTATAAATTATTATTAACCTCTATAGAATATTATAAATAGTATAACTTAAAATAACTTAAATAAGGACTTAGCTTCTATATACTCTTTAGTCTTAAACTATAATATATTTAATTAAATAGTTAACTATAATACTATTCTACTCCTATTAAAACTAAATAATAATAATAATAATATCTCTAGTAAGAAGGTAGATTTACTGCCTTAATATTATTCTCTTTATAAATTTAAGGTACTAATCTCTAAGCTTAATACTAAAAAATAAGCTAAATATACTATATTTTATAGCTCTCTATAGAATTTATAAGCTTTAAGTTATATTATTCTCCTTTTATTACTTTTTCTTATATTATATAGTATCCCTTTTATTATTATTTTATTCTTTACCTTTCTAATTTTTTTTTTTTATAGGTATATATTATTATAAATTTAGGGGCTATAATAATATAGCTACCCTAATTATATTACTACTAAGATATTTTTATTCTTTATTTCCTATACCTAGTTATTATTCTATATTTTCTATATTTCTTTGCTTTTACTATAATTAAGTTTTATTAAAATACTACTTAAGCTTATACTTAATATTTAAAAAGCTTTAAGGAATGCCTTTTTTACCTAATTAAATTTAAATAACTTAAGTTTTTTTACTTTATATTAGTTAAAAAACTTAAAAAAAAGACTTAGCTAGCTTTTAATAGTATAATCTTTAAATATATATTCTTCCTAATACTTTAAGTTATTTAAATCTTTACTCTAAGGTTAAAGAGTAATAAAGTATTTAAAATTAGTAATATATACCTATTATTTTATAATAATAAGTTACTAATTAAAAGGTTTAGTAACTTTAAACCCTTAATTTCTAGAGAGATAATATTAGGTAAGAATTTAGTAGTTATTATTTCTATAGCTTTTACTATAGGTATATTAATAGTAATACCCCTAGGCTTTGCTTATTATTATTAAGTATTATAATTTAGGTTTATTAGAAAAAAAAGAGGTCTTTAAAGGTTATATTTATTTTATAACTAAGGCAATTAGTAGAAAAGCTTATTAAGGTACTCCTTATAAATTAATACATAGTATAACTAGTCTTTATTCTTTAAAACCCTAATATAAAGCAGGCATTTTATATAAGTGCCTTTACTTTATATCTTATATAAGTGCCTTTACTTTGCATTTTATATAAATGCCTTTACTTTATATTTTATATAAGTGCCTTTACTTTATAGTAGGTTAAGGTTAGCTAGGCCTAATATTAAACTTAATTTTCCTACTAACTAATTACCTATAAAGATATATTTAAGTTTACCTCTTTTTCTTTTTTTTTTTTTTTCTTTCTAAATATATATTTATACTTTTCTACTAATTAAATATTTAAGCTTTTTTTCTTATAGCTTATATAAAGAAGGGATATTTAGTATAATTCTATTCTTAGTGTTTAATATAAACTCTCTATAGGTAATCTTAGCTATATTATATAAATTATAAATATTATTAAATAAATTCTCCTTCTTTAGAAAAGAAATATAAGGATGCCTTTTAGTTATTTTAAGCTAATACCTATAGATATAAGCCTATTTATATTTTTTAAACTTTTAAATATAGTTACTATAAGTCCTCTTTTAAATGCTAAGGATAAATTAATAACTATAAAAGAGGAAGAAAATATACTTATTAAAGCTTATAACTATATATAAATATATATTATAGTAGTAGGTATAAGCTAGATTATTTATTTAACTATATATTATAACTAGAAAAGCTAGCTTTCTCTTTAATTAATATAATAAAGCCTTAAAGAAATATCTATTAAAATATACTAGCTTAGTAAAAATAAAAATAGAAACTATTTAACCTTTTATAATAGCTTTTACCCTTAAAATACTTTTTAAATAACTAAATATTTAATTTTAAAGATTAATATTCTTTAGATATTATACTATAACTTTTAGTGTATTTAAAGAAAGGCCTTTTTAAAGAGTAATTTTAATATAAATTAAAATATTACTATTCTTAATATTAATACTATTAATAATATAAACTTAGAAAAGAAACTTTATTTAAATACTTAAAGCTATTAGTATCCCTTTAAACTATTTAATTAAAATAAAAGGTATTTATAAAATTAAATTATAGTAAGTTTAAAAAGAGTTTAGTATAAAATCTTTATACTATAGAATTTAATTTTAAAAGAGTTTATTTAGAAACTTTTATTATTAGAATTGCCCTTAATAGCACAACCTCGGTGGAACGGCACAACCTTGGGAAGGTCCGATTTATAAATGCTAATTAGGCGTATTGCGTAATTAGACCCACTAACCCTAATGCTAGTAGAAAACTCTATATATAATGCTACCTTCCTTAGTCTAGCTTCTTAGCTTTATTATTATTAATACTAATATATTATATTTATAACCCTTTTTATACTAGTGCTTTATTTATTCTTTTATAACCTTTCTAAGGTTATACTAATACTAATTAGTAGTTACTATTAACTATAGATTTATAAGGTATTTCTTAATAAAGAAGAGATAACTTCTATAGTATTTAAGACTACTGTTTTTATGCTAAGAAAGGTAGCTTTATAATAATAAAAGTATAGCTAGACTTTATTAGAGAGAATAGCTTTATATTTTAGACCTAAATATCTCTTCTATTTATTATAAAGAAATAGACTAGGCTAGGCTAGCCTACTAATAATAATATAGCTTTATTACTAATAGAAGATAAAATATAAGAAATAATTAGGAATTAAAGTCTAGAAAGGGAGAGAGCTTTATTAACTATTAGCTTAATCTACTTAATAAAGAATTTACTACTAAAAGGGCTATGCCTATTTAATAGTGCTATTTTATTAGAATAGAAAGGTATATTTAAAAACCCTAACTTAGTAATAGTATTAGTAATTATACTTAATAACTATATAGCTTATATTATTTAGTATTATAAAGAATAAAGCTAAAAGGAAAAAAAACTCCTTAAAAACTTTTAAAATAATTTTTATAACTAAACTCTTAAATACTTTAAGAAAATTAGAATATATATTTAAAGTAGCCTAAGGGACCTTCTATAAGAATATAGAATTCTACTTAATAAAGGCACTAAGGAGTTTATTATATTAAACCTTTATAAGCTTTTTAAGTACACTAAGGAATAAATTATAATACTATTTCTAGCATTAAAAATTAAAATAATATTACCTATATACCTATTACCTTATTACCTAGCTTTACTAGTAGTTAGCTAATTCTAAAGACTTTAAGGAAGACTATAATAAACCCCTAACCCTCCCTAGGGGTATAGTAATAAAAATATACTATTAAACCCTAACTAAAACCTTTACCCTACCTAGTAATAATAATATCCTCCCCTATATAATATAGGTATACCTTATTATAATAACTAATATCTAGAGAAATTCTATAAACCCCCTAGAAAATAATACCTAGAATTCTTATACTTTAATAACCCTATACCTCTATAAAGCTCTTTCTATTAATAAAATAAAACTATAAATAACTAAATCTATAGAATCCTTAGTAAGCTTAGTAAAATTTATACTAAGAAAGATAAGTATACTAATAAGATATATAACTTTATAACCCTAAAGGTTAATATCTTTATAAATAGATATAGAAAATATAATATCCCTTAAGATATATAGAATAAAGCATTTCTTACTATATTATTAAAGGATACCCTTATATACTATCTTAATAACTTAGCTAATAAGAACCTAACCTATAAAGAGCTTATTTAATAGATTAAAACTTACTTTAAAACTAAAAGTAACTAGTAATTCTATTAAATTAAATAGAATAATATAATATTAAAAAAGGTTATTAGTAAGAACCCTAATAAGTCTAAGCTTTAGTACTTAAATATTCTTATTAATAGTCTTAAGAAAATCCACTATAGCCTCTTTAATTCCTTATTAGTAAATATATAATTATAGTAATAACTACTAACTACTATTAGTAGTATCTCTAAATGCTACCTTACTATATTTAACTATATACCTATCTATAAAGGTATAGTTAGTAACTTAAGAAAATACCTTTATATAAATAAGATAATTATATTATTATAATAAATAATAAAAGGACTATTAAAAGAAGAAAATAATAAGGCCCTCTTTATAGATAGGTGCTATAGATAGGCATAAGGCTTATATCTAAGACTATATAACTATAGAAAACCCTAATTTCCTTAAAAATACTTTATTTATAGTAAGGAAGGATATTAGTTAACTAACTACTTTAAGATTAAATAATAAAAGGCTAAAGAAAAGTAATAAAAAAGTAATAAATATAGAAATATACCTATAAATAAGAAATTTATAGTATTTTTTTAAGCTTTTAAAGGTTTCTTTATTAATAATAATAATAAGAAGAAGTAGGAGAATATTAATAACTATATATAGAAAGTAGTAAATATATTCTTTACTTCTTAAGAAGATAAGTAGTCTAACTAAGATAATAGCTAAATAATATATACTTAGTTCTTTATAACTAAGCTTAAAAATTAGCCTTAGAGGGACTATTTTAATAGCTTATAACTCTTATAGCTACTTAAAGACTAGGCATTTAAATATAGTTTAGTTAGCACTAACCTATATAATAAACTAAACTTTCCTACCCTTTAATGCTTTATTTCTAAAGAAAGATATTTTAAAGAGGTTTTTTAAGGAATTCTCCTTAATATTAGTATAATAGGAATTTCTATAGCTAGATTAGTATAAGCTAAAGCCCTATTAAAGCTAATACTATATCTTAAAATTAAAAACTTTAAGTAATATAAAGTTAACTTTAAAGCTAGCTTAGCTACTTCTTTTAGTGTTTTTTATTTTTTAATAGTCTTTAGTACTATTAACTTTTATATTCTTAGCTTAGTAACCCTATTTTTATATTATATTATAGATATAAATAGTATAAGTATTAAGCTTAATAACCTTACTAATATACTTATCTAAGGGAATAAGAAAATCCTAGTTATTAGAAAATAAGGATATTTATAGTAGACCTTATAAGCTAATAAGGCTATAGTTTTCTACCTCTTTAAGACTAAGATTTAATAACTTTATTACTAATTTAGCTACCTATTAATTTAAAGACTAGCTAAATTACTAGAGTAAGCTAGTAAAAATATAAACTATAAGCTTATTAAGAAACTTACTAATAAATACTACTAATACTAACTTAATAGTAAGGCTCCTAGAAGGTTTAAATTCTTATTAAAAAATAACTTTAACTTTAATTATAAAATTATTATTAATATTCTATAAATTAATAAATAACCTATTCTATATATTATTAATATTACTATAGCCTTTTAAGCTACTTACTTCCTTAACTAAAGAAGGCAAAAGGTATAGGATATATAGAATGCTTTTAAAGAATACTAAATTAATACCTATTTAGGCCCTTTAAATTAAATTACTAGTAATACTAAAAAGAACTTTACTTTTATTAAATTTAAGCACTTAGTATACCTTTTAGTAATTAATATTAATAAAGTCTCTATAAAGGCATACTATAGTATTAATAAAATAAAGAAATACTACCTTTCCTTAAGATAAGTATATAATATTATTAAGAAAGAGGTTAGTAATATACTAACTACTAATTAATAGCTTTAAATAGTAGTAAAAGTAGTTAATAATTTAGTAGGCCTTAATAGCTTTATACTAATACTACTAGTTTTTAGTATATACCTTTATATAATAATAAAGTTACTATTAAGCCTATTAGTAGCTTAGAGAATAATAGCACTATAATAAGCTACTAAGGAAGCCTATAAATACCTTATTAAATGCTAATTTTAGGAAGCTATAAATACCTAGAATAGACCTAACACTACACTAGTTTACTAGCTTCTACTATAGTTTAATATATATATATAGTAAAAGAAAGAAGGCTAGTATATTCCCTATAAGCTCCTAGCTACTATAGGGAAAACCTACACTATAAATATACTTAATAGCTTAATTAACTTTTATAGTATTATTATTAAGCCCTATAAAATACTTACTAATAATACCTAAGCACTAAAGTTAGTGGGTATTATTAAGAATAACTCTTTAGTTTCTTAACTAAAGGGTAAAGCCTTAATAGTAAAAATAACTATAGTAATTACTATTAAAGGTAAACTACTAGGTTTTTACCTAAAGGGTAAAACTTTAGTAGTAAAGCTAACTACTTTAAAGGCTATTAAAGCCTTAAGAAAATAAAGCTACCTAAGGAAGTATTCTATAGTAGCACTTATTATAAAGATATAAAGAGTTAACCTTAATTATAAAAATAGGGAGAAAAAAGAAGAAAAATAAGGGATAGAATAGGAAAAAGGAGATAGTTTAATTTTATTAAAAAGAGGAAAAGCAAAACTTAGTCTCTTTATTAATAATAATAATAAGGGTTTTAATTTAACTTATTAAAATTAATAGATAGGACTAAAAAGAGAAGGATATTTAACTCCCTTAGGAAGAGGGAAAGTAAAACTTAATCTCTTTATTAATAATAATAATAATAGTTTTAACTTAAATTATTAGTATTAATAAATAAAACTAGAAAGAGAAGGATATTTAACTTCTTTAGAATAAGAAAAAGGTAATATTATAGAAGAAGTAAATATACTTAATATTAGTCCCTTTATTAAGAATAATAATAAAGGCTTTAACTTAAGTTATTCTTATTAATAAATAAAACTAAAAAGAAAAGGTAAATAGGAAGAGTATAAATTAAAGATAGAAGCTAAGCTTAGCTTCCTAAAGGTAAATAATAAGGAGGGTTTTTACTTAATTTATTACTATTATAGTAAGAGACTAAGGAATAAAGTAAAAAGAAAAGATATTAGCCTTAATAATAAGGATAATAATAAAGGTTTTTACTTAAATTATTACCTTTAAAAGAAGGGACTAAAAAAAGAAGGGGGGGTAATTATAAGGAATAGAGATACTATCTTTAAATAGCCTATACTAAGTAGTTTTAATAGCTATTATTAGATTTGCCCTAAGTATAGGTAAGGTATAATAAAACCTATAATATAAGGAGGGGTAAATAATAATAGTAAAATTAGCTAACCTAAGCAGAATAATAATAAGGGTTTTAACCTAATTTATTACTAATAAGGGATAAAACTAAAAAGAAAAGGAGAACTAATAATAGCTAGCCTAAACTATAGTAAATATACTGCTTATAATAGTATATTTTTAAAAAAAGGGTAGCTAAGAGTTAATAGAATATAAAGAGAATAAGAAAAAGGTATTTATATAAAAGGAAGTGTATTTTTATTAATAAAAGAAAAAAAGAACTTCTAGCTTATAATTACCCTTAAAAAAGAAGGTAAAATTACTACTAAGGGTATACCCTTTAAAGCTTTTAATAAGAAAGAAATTAATATATTACTAGCAAAAAGTATATTTAAATTTATAGAGTTTAACCTTAAAAAATATAAAAACTAATACCTCTTCTGCTTATAAATAGTCTAAAAAGTTAAAGGCAAGGAAACCTTTTTATTATATAAGAAATTATATTTTATAATCTAAAGCTATAGTAATTAAGAGAAGGAAATAATCCTTATATAGGCACCTATAATCTAATAGGCTAGCTAATAACTTATTATAGCGCTAGCCCTATTACTTATAAAAGAAAAGATTTTCCTTTAGCTAAGAGATATTACTTAAGTATATATATAATTATAAATAAACCTTAGCTAGCTTATTATTATAAAGCTTTTATAATAAATTAAATACCTTTATTTAAAAAATATAATAATAAAGGTAATTAAGCCTTTATATAGCATTATAGAGGTAGGCACATATTAGTAAGCAATATACTCTAATTACTATAAAAAGATATTAAAAATAGTAACCTCTAGCTATAACCTATGCTTCCTTATTATCTCTAAAGATAATAATAACTTTAGGCTTATTAAGATGCAAATAAATAATACCCTTAGCTTTAGTAATATAAAGTTTTTTAAAAAAAAAGAAGAAAAACTTTAGAGAGTAAGTTTTATAGCTAAACTAAAGTATATATTAGGTATTAAAAACCCCCTTATCTTTAATAGCTATATTCTAATAGACTATAGCAATAATATAATTAAGCTAAATTAAAAAGGCTAAAGTAAAAAGCTTATAATAGTAGAAATTAAGGATAAAATAATTATAAAAAACTAATATATCTAATAATAAGCTCTTAAAGTATATATCTTAAGTGTATACTAACTAAAGGCACTTTTTAACCTCTTTATAGTAGTATAATATTAAAACCCTAACTAAACTAATGTAAATAAGCTTAATAAAAGAATAAGTTAGCAAATTAAGAATTCTAACTAAGGGATTTGCTATATCCTACTTAACCTTTAATTAGCAGTATTATATATATTTATAAATAGGTTTTTTATAAATAATAAAGACCTAAGCTTTTAAATTAGATTTATAATTATTCTAAGTAATAAGATAAAAAGCAGTGTTAATATAGAATTTAAGCTTTAAGGGAATATTATTATATATAGCTTAATAAAGAGTAAGAGAGTTATAAGGAGTGCCTTTATCTCTAAGCTATATAGAATAGTCTAGAGCGTAGATATAGTATATGCACTAGGAGTTACTCTAAATATAATTATAAAGAAGCTATAAAAAGTATATATTCTAATAATAATTTATATAGACTCTTTTTCCCTATATAAATGCCTTATAAAGCTAGGAATAATAAAGGAAAAACAGCTTATAATTAATATTATAGCCCTCTAATAATTATATAAGTATTATAAGCTTATAGAAATTTAATAGATTAATAAGAATAATAATATTATAAATATAATAATAAAGGCAATGCTAAATAGGGCTCTTAAGAGCTTTATTAATAATAATAAGATAAGAATTTAGATAGAAGAATAGGTAAAGAGGGAAGCAGCTAATTAATAGGAATTAGTTACAATAAATAAGGCTATAAAGGCTATAGAATTTTATATAATTAATTTAGCATAAAGCTAGCTAATTAGGGATATTCTTTTTAATTAAGGGATCTATATATATTAATAACAACACTCTTTATTTTTTATGCGTTTTTTTAGCTACTCTTTAGGCAATTTCTCTTTATTAAAAAAAAAGAGAATTTATAAGTATTAGAATTACTCTTAATAGTATAACTTTAGTGGAATGGCATAACCTTAGGAAGGTCTGATTTATAGATGCTAATTAGGCGCATTACGTAATTAGACCCACTAACCTTAACGCTAGTGGAAAACTCTGTATATAATGCCACCTTCCTTAGTCTAGCTTCTTAGCTTTATTATTATTAACACCGACACATTGTATTTATAACCCTTTTTGCACTAGTGCTTTATTTATCCTTTTATAACCTTTCTAAGGTTATACTAACATTTATAGTAATAATATTAATTATATTTAGAAGCTAAGTATAAAGGAGGTAAAGTCTTTTTATAATAAAAATAATAATTAAAGGGTTATTATTTAAAAAAAGAAAAAAAAAGAAAAGAAAAATAAAAAGAAAAAGAAAAGGGTATAAAAAAAAAAATAAGCTATAAAACCTATAACTAATTAAATAGGCTTATTATATATATTATAAGCTAATAAGTATTAAAGTAATTTATAATACTTATAATAGGTATTAAAAAGTGCTAAATTTATTA